>JAWPHD010017807.1:0-42839 GCA_037043455.1 Cyrtodaria siliqua
GTCATAACTCAGCGTCACAGTTAGTTATTTTTATGTTCGGAGTTAGTTAATAATATTTAGTGATTATGACTATTCTTTCACTGATAAATCCAAATCTTTCACCAATAAAAATGCAATAAACAAGAATACTTGTATGATAAAAACAAACTGAGATTTTTTACGTATATAGAATAGAGCACAATAAAGAGTTAAAAAATGACTAGTGACACAAAAAGTCACATCGACGTTAACCATTCAATAGCAGGATTTTGCACATATAAGTCGAATTAATGACACCAAATACTGTTCATTCCTTCTAAAATATAAAGTTAAAATAGAGTTCTATGCGTAGACCCAGTTCACAACCAACGTATTGAGCTCGCTCCACCGGTCATTTTGGAGCTCTATGCGTACACTTATGGTGAGTAGGGAGCTACCCGGCGTAACTTCTCTTACGCATCTATAGATCTTCAAATAGAGCTGTATTTACGGTAGCTGTATGCTTCACTTAAAGAGTATGTATTGCTGAACGGTTTAGTAATCATGTAATACTGTACATAAGTATAAAGGGGCCTCCGTGGCCGAGTGGATAGAGTTCTGACTTGACCCCGTGCTTGCAATCATAACTGTTATTCATTCCGATCTTTGGAGATCGCTGAGCCCGATATTTACGGATATCGGTGGTACATTCTCAAATACTTTTGGTTTCTTTCTTGAATTTCGCATTGATGGTTCCACTACTCCAGCATCTAAGGATTCTGAGTATTGTTTAATCACCGTTAGGATATAGTGCCTGCATTTTAATTTAGTGTTTGACTGTTAGCTGTGTTACGCAGGCTTCGTATTCTCTGCTCCTAGCTAAATTCCATTTTGTTTATTTCGCCCATTGTTTTCTCGTTAGGACAAAGCGTTTTGTTAGAAACTGGGACCGTACGCCGCTGGACCTGGAATGGTGTGAAAACACCTCATTGAATGTTCCATGTTCACAGTCATTTGCATACCATCTTCGGGATGGCTCCAATTTATGTACTATTGGAAGTTTAAATTTTGAGTTTTGCTCAACCCGGGACTAGAGGGCGTGAAAAGTAGCAAGCACTTTGCATACTCTTTTTTGAGATCTCTTGCCCCACACCGCTGTAGGTTTGTTCCCTCAGGAACATAGGAATCTATATAGGAATATTTGAGGAAGCCATCCAGCTGTTTGGGAACGTCGGTGGTTCTACCCAGGTGCCCGCCCGTGCACGAACATTTCCCGGAGGGGCATCTGGGGTTTTCCTCCACCAATGGAAGCTGAAATGTCGGCATATGACCTAAGCTGTTTGGGGCGACTATCAAATACAATTCAATTCAATTACATCCATTATAAAACAGGGACTTTTTTATAAACCTTAATTTATTTAAATTCCAAGCATGTTATGATGTGTCCTTTTTTCTGTTTGGACTGATACAGGCAGTTCTTCCAGATCGCGCCAATCCCATACATTTGTTCGACACATTCCATTTTCCAGTATCAAATGTCGTATGGCATATTAAACACATTAATGTTTTATTATATTACGGATCGTGCGTATCATTGCATTGTTTTGAAATTCATGCAAATCAATTCATATTTGATTAAAGTATTCAATAAATGATTTTTGCTGGAGACTATTGTTATTTAATATAAATCAAATATTGAATTAATTCGAGGAACATCATTGCGCGTTGTTGCTAGTAACCGTTGTGTTTGTTTCCCATGCAGCCCTGAAACCAGGTACCCACTTGCCGACATAAATCACAGATCGCCCGGAATCAGAACGGTAAAGTTGAGACCGAATTTTACTCTGATAACTAGGAGTCGGAAAAGTTGATCATGAGTGTTATAGCAATCGGTAACTGGTTTGGTTACATGCTCGTCGTCTTACTTGGGACTAGTCAGGCTTTTGAACAATTCAAAATCACGCATTCCAACAAGTGCTCTTCGACGGAGACGTATTTTCGAATTCTTTACGAAAAGTCGCTGAAAGAGTGTGTTTTTGAATGCGACATTCGACCGAAATGTAATGCCGTTAACTACAGGCACCGCCGCCAGCAATGTGAGCTGCTACAGACTGATAATCCGCCTTCTTTTGAAAAAAATACGGAGCAGACCGGACCTTGTGTTTATATTAAGAAGAAACATATTGCCATGAACTCAGTAAGTATTTCATACATCCGCCTGTGAGTGTTTTATATTTGCGAATCCATACGATCTATATCTAAATGCAACGATGTTTATTGCTTTTTGTGATTTGCGGAATTGGTCTTTTGAATTGGATGGCCTTAATGGAAATGAAACGTTTACATGCGTAAAGAACATTTAATAACATATAAACTTCTCAACTAAATGTCCGATTCAAATATGAAATACTGCGGCAGTGTTAAATTTGTATATCTATGTATATAATTATATTAAATAAATAGTAACTTTTTTTCAAATGTTCAAACTCTTGTTCTTTTTCGAGAAAAATCAAAGAAATACAACGTTTAATAAGTGAAATCCTTATTTTTGATATGACGTTATGATAAAAATACCATAAAATATGTATAAATATTTATAATGTTTGCAATTTGGCTATTTCGAGAAAGCAAAAATTGCCATTATTATGACCGACAAAAAAGCAGAAAGACATCGTGTTATAAATTGTATTTCAGCTTTAACAAAAGTCATCGAAGCGTATTGGAATCTTAATTTGAAGCTCTTTTTTAAAGACAGAAATGTATTTTTAAGTATATGTTAAAAGGAAATGTCTATAGGTACGGCCGAGGAAGTGTCTGTCGGCACGAAAGCCGTGTTGTTTTTTTCATGACGCCTGTCTTGGGTGAACTATTTTTTAATCCAATTCGGCATTTGTAGCCAACGTTTATGGCACACAAACAGTCCGAAAAACTTGTTCTATACTGAACAAAAATAAAATGTATCCCTTTTTCGTTTCCTTATTATATAGACAGCAACACAGGAAATAATAAAATTATGTATATAAAATAATTAGGTCCACCACCACAAATAGCCCAAACAAAATATTTGTTTTGAAAAGTTCAGTACACAAGGGAGTTATCCCGTTTTTTCTTAAACCATGCATTTGTGGTAAAAACACATAAAATCTACAAACAATACCTCAATTTGTCCAAGACAATATTCTCTATACGTTGCTTTCGAAAAAAATACAGAAAAATACAACACCAATTTTGTAGGTAGCAGCTTTTGATTATCAAAAATCATCACATTACCTCCCTTTAAGGTTTTCATAGCATCCATAAAAGAATATTGCTTGGCAACATTTGAAACTGTTTAAAGGAATCTTAACTACTCAGTGAAGTGTGCTTAAAACATCAAACATTGTTTAATTAAAGCGCTGTTCAAGCTATAGTACGGAAGCGTTGTTCAGAGATTTTAAAGTATGATGTTTGAAATAAAAAATAAACTAGAACGAATTCGACGGCGCACCATCGCAAATACCCACGTTTTCTTCACACAGGCTACCGCCACCCACCACCACACACACACATATCGGAGAACAACATACTATTATACACTGTAATCCCTCCATCAAAATGTTCGTTGGAGACATAATTAAAACAATGACTCCTTGATACCCTCCCCCCACCACCCACCTCCTCCTACCCCAAACCCCAGGAAAGACGACCTTAGTTTTAAATAATAAATCATTTGACATGCTCTTTCATAGATGACTATTATACCAACTAATGTGCAAAAGTATGGAAAAATAACACTGTAATTGAATTATTAGTGTATTTGATGCCCCTTCTCCCAGGCCCCCACCGATGAAGTAGGAGAAAACAAATGTATACAGTGCAATCCCATCATCATAATGTTTCATTTGAGACATAATTAAAAAAAAAGCAGATGTCCGAGCTGAAATAATAAAATCGTTTGATATTTTGTTTATCTTTTATAGACAGTTACATACACCACCAAAATATGGAAAACAAGTACAGTGTAATTGAATTGTTTATGTAATTGACCTTTTAACCCCTTGAGGGCTCTCGGTGCAGAGCCATCATCATATTGTTTCATTTGAGACAAAATTACAAAAAAAAAAGTCCACCCTCCCGCCCCACCCTGGGCCCCTGGGCAGACGTCCGAGTTCAAAGTAATAAAATAGTTTCAAATGTTGTTTATCTTTCACCGATACACCAAGTAATGTGCACAAATATGAACAAATAACAGCGTAATTGAATTGTTAGTGTCATTGACCTTTTGACACGCCCACCACCCCCGCAGGGACCATGGCTGCGGAGCCAAACATAATGTTGCTCTTGCATGTCGTCATCATATGCTGAAATCATACCCTAAGTTTGGTTGAATTTCGTTCAGCAGTTTAGGAGAATATATGGTTCCGGATGGACAAACGGACAAACGGAGGCGATTTTAATATACCCTGTTTTTTTTTAATTCCCTCGCCACACCTCACCTCACCCCCTCACCACCCCCGCATCACCCACCCTGGGCCCCAGTTCGAGTTCGAAATAACAAAATCGTTTGATATGTTGTTTAATCTTTCATCATGTTCATAGGCAAATTACATACACCATGTTATGTGCAAAAATATGGAAAAATGACAGTGTAATTGAGTTTTTAATGTGTTTGACCTGTTGACCCCCTGAGAGCCCCTGGGTGTGGAGACATCATCATAATGTTTCATTTGAGACATAATTACCAAAAAAAAAAAATACCTTCCACCGCCCACACACCCTGGGGCCCCACGGGCAGACGTCCGAGTTCGAAATAATAAAATCGTTTGATATGTTGTTTATCTTTCTTAGACGATTACATACACCAACCTAAGTTTGGTTGAATTCCGTTCAGCTGTTTAGGAGGAGATGCGGTAACGGACGGACGGACGGACTGACGGACATACGGAGGCGATTTTAATATACCCTATTGTTTTTTCAAAAAAACGTGGGTATAATAAATAAGAAAATAGTTTCAAACTAATCAATTGTCTCCGAAATACTGCATTTAAGACAAGTAAATTGATGAAAAAAGTACGTCCTTAAATAAGTTTGCAGGAGGCTTTTCTGGAAGAGTCTTAAACTTTGGAAATGTTCCACTTCCTGATGAAATGGCATATCAATCAAACACAATGTTTTTGCACCGTGTTTTTCAGGTCTTAACCCTTAACCCGCTACATATATATAATGGAATGTTCTTTCTTTGACTTAAGACCATTCCTTTTATGTGACAAATGGGTGTTTTGGGGAAATGACCGATCAGCAGCCGGACATTCTTATCAGCCTGCCGGTTACTTACTCGCAGGCTGATCTGGGTTTACAATGGACGCAAAGGCTGTTATAGTCGTGCTTATCGGGTTAATGGATAAACTTGAATACTCCAAATATCTTATTGTTGATAACGGCCTTAAATTAAAATGTATTTATTTTACAGTCAGCATGCTGTGATTATAAATGTACGAACGGCACAGCATGTAATACAAATTCAGGAAACTGCGATATAAAAGGTAACTTCTACCACATAGAGTAATATAGAACGGGTTCTTTTCAATATCCACACTGAGGTTTTAGACTTATAAAAAAATATATATGTATATTCTAGAGGGCTCGTGGAAGACAGACTAGTTTCAAATGAGTTCTCTTGTTAAATAAAGCCTTTATTATTATTGTTATTACTATTATTATTACTATTATTATTATTATTATTATTATTATTATTATTATTACACACTGAAAAGAAAGTGGTTGTTTACCAGATGATAGATATTTAATCTAGACATGTGTATTTTTATCTTCATACTCATCTTATAAAACAAGTAGAAACATGAGAAATCACAGCACCAAAACGCAATGACACCGTAAGTCCATACTGCACCACAAACAAAGAGCAAATTAAATAAACAATGAAAGTGACAATCACAAAACAAAGAGTGGTGAATACAGGGTTACCGACTTTGAGCGGTCAAAAGGAAATATGGCCTACTGGTTATAGCTTAAATCGATTTTATTGATACACAACCTCGCTATTATCATGTGTAATGGTGTAAATAAAGGTACATCCCATCAAAAGGAAATCTCTGACAATAAAGGTCACATCCGGAGAATTAGCAAATAATACACGTATATGTTGTCATAAATGTATATATATATATATAACAAGAAATGTCATTTTAAGTGACAAATGCCTCCCAAGGGGTTTTGACATTTGACCTCTAGTGTGACCTTTTGAGTCACCGACCTGGATTTTGCGCCTGACACATCGACTTGTTGTGGTGAGCACTTGTGCCAAGTTATTTGAACATCCGTTCATGAATGTCGGAGTTATTAACCGGACGCTAAAAACACTTCTGTTTGGACATTTGATCTCTAAGCGTGACCTTGACTTTGGAGCCACGAACCCGGATTTTACACGCGACACGACATTGTTCCATATGTGGCAATTTAAAAATAGAAAAGTCGAATGAAATGTAGCATTCAAGGACCACAGTCAATCAAAAACACGCACAGACACAAACAGCTGTTACAAACAAAACGCAAGACACGACATCACAAACATGAAAGGGCTGACAATAGGACCACTCCCTTGGAGCGGGCAGTGGCAGAGTGTATCTAAAAATATCCCCGGCAGGTTATATTCTCTAACAAACAAGGCATCACCAACAGGCAACACAAGTACAAGAGACAAACGACCATGCATATATGAATATAAAAAACAAAATCCTAGAAAGCCACAAAGCAAGTAATCATAGGCTTGACAGAAGCTAGAGCAACAAGAGAGCAAACCGTTAAGGTTACGACAATACAAGATTTCAGACAAACACCAAACGCTTCCGCCCTTTGAGTTCTCACAATTGCGGCTTCCACATCCATTTCAGGAGAACCTTCTAATAGTCATATAATCCGATTTTAATCATTTTTTTACCATTTTCAAGGTTTTTCATAACTCGCAATAATAATGCGTATTTGACTGTATGCGTACATGCCCTTATATACTGAATCACATTAAAAAGATACACCTTTTCGTGAACCATTGTGTATGGATTTACAACTGTAAACAGTTTAAATAACAAACTCTTAACTTAGTGTGCAGCCATACGTAACATCGATTTCCATCCATGTGTGACTCTCGCCTGTTAGGTCATTGACGTTTAATTGATAAATGACTTGTACCATTGTTTATTTTAATGATGCACTTGACTCCAATATATTTTGTTTTAGTACCATACCAATATATCAGTATAAGGTGTGTTTTATGCGGTCTAGCATAGAATCACTTTCGTAACATTTAATGGTACTACTATACAACGTTTCGTTGCAGAATGCCCCCGCTTCTTTCTGCCGAACGGCACAATATGGGGCAATATGTACAGGGTTGGATCCCGACTGAAGACTCAGTGTGATACTGGTTTCAAAGAGCCTGAAAATGACATTTATACAACGTGTAACACATCCGGACACTGGGACCCTGACATCCAGTGCTCAGGTATTGTTATTTTTTTTTTTGCATTTCTATTATAAAGTAATTTGTTCAAGTCACTGGATAATATAAACAATTCATATCACTTACAAATGAGAGAGAGAGAGAGAGAGAGAGAGAGATTAACAACTGACTTTATAGAAATGCACATGTTTGCATAGCGACTGTTTTCTATTGCTACCCTTTCCTCTCGCGGGCTCAGATCCCACTAAGAGCTCGACCGTGCAAGTGAGAAAGTGTCGACTCTTACGGATGACGGGAGGTATACAGTACTGGTTATACCCGGGAAAAACTGAGTGGATGGCGGATGTGTGGGGTGGGGTGGGGTGGGGTGTGGAGTGGTCTGCCGGTCTGTCTGCCTCTACCACAAAAAAAATTGGACCATCATATTTATATGGTAGGCTAAATGTACTAAAAATGACGTAAAAACACCATTTAAACTATTCTTGATCCAAGTTCCATATCGTATGCCTACTGAAAAAACTGCCGATGATGTATCCAGTGGATGTAACGAAAACGTTTATCCATACTCAGAGTACTCAGAATCATTCTCTCTTATAACGAGTTACTTAACGCAGTTGATTCGGGTAGACGTGATGTACTTGGGTATCTCCTTTGAACGTACTGTAAGGTCGTTTGAATAGAGTTTTATATCACAGTCCAGACTCTATTGAACCTATACCTTTAGGATGTCCTATTGGTTAAAAGGCGGAAGAACTATAAACCTTAGAACTACAGACACAGACTGTTTTATGTCAAGTGTTGTTTCCCCGCCCAATAAGTGGGTTTACTCTCAGAAGGGCAGTCAACAGTCACCTGAATAAGGATAACGCTTGCAATGTTCGAACCCTAATGTAACGTTATAAAAAATTGTAATGATATGTTGTTTTTGTTTAAAGTTTCTAAAAATGTGACAACGCCACTGCGAAAGTTGTTAGTTTGGCCCTTTTATATTTACAATTCCGTATACTATCAGATGCTGATACCATTGGATCCTTGTTTTTTATTGTTTATTCGACTCATTAATTATTAAGGAACAAAGAATTGGAGGCTTATTCCTTATTTGAAAAACGAACAAGGAACAAGGAACCAGTTATCATCATTACTATCAGCTTTCGACGTCCCCCTCCTTGTCAATGTGAAATATGTAGAGGTTATAATAAAACCACAAAAAATATATATATTCAAGTTTTCCAGTTAGCATTTAAAATAAGTCTCTCTGAGCAGTTGTCAAGAATGTTTGTGTAACAACAGACAATACATGTACACCAACAGCAACGTGCCAAGCAGATGGACATTGTCGCCTTGTCGATGTGAAATATTTAGAGGTTAAAACAAAAAGACAAAAAAGATATTCAAGTTATTCAGTTAGCATTTAAAATACATCTCTTTAAGCAATTGTCAAGCATGTTTGTGTAGACTGAGAGCGCAGAATGAATATACGGGTAGTAAAACTGTCCGTATAGATCGCTGTTTGCGATGTTTGGTATATGTATGATTTATTTGCTTTTTAAAGTGGACTGTGGTTCCCCACCAGACGCACCCGTAAAAGGTAATAGAACAGTAAATGTTACAACTTTTGGCGCTTCCATAACATACAATTGCAAAGAAGGATACACACCCAATACAACAACAGCAACGTGCCAAGCAGATGGAAATTGGAGCATCACGATTGCTCCAACATGTTCTATTGGTAAGCATGCACAAACACACCATATTCTGAACAGTATGATTCACGGGCGTCATTTTTTGGTGGGAGCATGCATGTCTCTTTACCGAAAGGTTATAGACGCCACCGCCGGACGTTAAGGTTACAGACGCCATCGCCGGATGTTAATGTTATAGACACCATCGCCGGAAGTTAAAGGGGCACACCACAGATTAATGTCCAATTCCCCCATGACAAGCCCTTAATCCTTGAGCACTAAATCACACCGACTTTAGATCTGACATTTCTTAGAAGGCCATTAAATTGTGGTATATTCGAGTGGTCTGCCGGTCTGTCTGCCTCTACCACAAAAAAAAATTGGACCATCATATTTATATGGTAGGCTAAATGTACTAAAAATGACGTAAAAACACCATTTAAACTATTCTTGATCCAAGTTCCATATCGTATGCCTACTGAAAAAACTGCCGATGATGTATCCAGAGGATGTAACGAGAACGTTAACCATACTCAGAGTACTCAGAATCATTCTCTCTTATAACGAGTTACTTAACGCTGTTGATTCGGGTAGAAGTGATGTACTTGGGTATCTCCTTTGAACGTACTGTAAGGTCGTTTGAATAGAGTTATATCACAGTCCAGACTCTATTGAACCTATACCTTTAGGATGTCCTATTGGTTAAAAGGCGGAGGAACTATAAATCTTAGAACTACAGACACAGACTGTTTTATGTCAAGTGTTGTTTCCCCGCCCAATAAGTGGGTTTACCCTCAGAAGGGCAGTCAACAGTCACCTGAATAAGGATAACGCTTGCAATGTTCGAACCCTAATGTAACGTTATAAAAAATTGTAATGATATGTTGTTTTTGTTTACTGTTTCTAAAAATGTGACAACGCCACTGCGAAAGTTGTTAGTTTGGCCCTTTTATATTTACAATACCGTATACTATCAGATGCTGATACCATTGGATGCTTGTTTCTTATTGTTTATTCAACTCAACCATTATTAAGGAACAAGGAATTGGAGGCTTATTCCTTATTTGAAAAACGAACAAGAAACAAGGAACCAGTTATCATCATTACTATCAGATTTCAACGTCCCCCTCCTTGTCAATGTGAAATATGTAGAGGTTATAATAGAACCACAAAAAATATATATATTCAAGTTTTCCAGTTAGCATTTAAAATAAGTCTCTCTGAGCAGTTGTCAAGAATGTTTGTGTAACAACAGACAATACATGTACACCAACAGCAACGTGCCAAGCAGATGGACATTGTCGTCTTGTCGATGTGAAATATTTAGAGGTTAAAATAAAACGACAAAAAATATATTCAAGTTTTTCAGTTAGCATTTAAAATACATCTCTTTAAGCAATTGTCTAGAATGTTTGTGTTGACTTAGAATGACGCGGAATGAATATACGGGTAGTGAGACTGTCGGTATATATCGCTGTTTGCGATGTTTGGTATATGTATGATTTATTTGCTTTTTATAGTGGACTGTGGTTCTTCACCAGACGCACCCGTAAACGGTAATATAACAGGAACTGTTACAACTTTTGGCGCTTCCATAACATACTATTGCAAAGAAGGATACACACCCAATACAACAACAGCAACGTGCCAAGCAGATGGAAATTGGAGCATCACGATTGCTCCAACATGTTCTATTGGTAAGCATGCACAAACACACCATATCCTGAACAATATGATTCACGGGCGTCATTTTTTGGTGGGAGCATGCATGTCTCTTTACCGAAAGGTTATAGACGCCACCGCCGGACGTTAAGGTTACAGACGCCATCGCCGGATGTTAATGTTATAGACACCATCGCCGAAAGTTAAAGGGGCACACCACAGATTAATGTCCACTTCCCCAATGACAAGCCCTTAGTCCTTAAGCACTAAATCACACAGACATTGGATCTGACATTTCTTAGAAGGCCATTACATTTACCATGTTTGCACGTAAGCATCTCAGCGTCATTTCGGCACTCATCATGCTCTTGCATATCACGAAATGCTAATGTTTACATACCTTCACCGGCTTTTTAAGGAATTAATTTAGAATAATTCAAATGTGGCCATTTTAGGTAACTTCTTTTTTTTTCTTTTTTTTTTTACGGTTTCGTATTTTTCTATTTATATCCTTCATAAAACTCAAAGAAAAACAACTTTTCATAATAAAGCTATAAATATTCAAAACTGAAAAAAACAACACTTGCACTTTATAAATATATAAAACCCCATTTCTTGTCATGTGAGATTATAAGAATTCTTCATGGGTATCCGGTAAAGATCGGAAATTCCAACCCGAGGTATAATTTTTTTTTCTGAACCGAGGCATGAATAATTTTTATTCTTGCATATCAATGACATGTTGCGCGTTAACGTCGCCAATAAGTAACGTTTTACATGTTGTTTTCACACAATGATACATCTGTTCACGTTATTGACGTCGTTATTTACCCATAAAGATAGGACGTCCCATCCCACATGTAAAACGCGGATACCCTTATCCGATATGCAAGAAAACTCTATCTTACATGATACGTCATGACGTCACGTTGACGTCGACTTATTCTAGCGTTATATTCAAATACAGTTATTGAAGTTACCGATTGTTTTATGCCTGTACTGAACGAATAGTGAGGAAAAAATAATCCATCTTGAGTTTATCCATGTGAGATAGGGAAATTCACCCTCGGGATCAGAATTGCAACCAAGAACACGGCAGAGCCTCGTCCCTGGTTGCAAATCTGAGTCTCAGTTGAGATTTTCCTATCTCACATGGATTTTTATAGTCTCACACCACAGTTACTTTTCCATAGGGTCCCAGTGTAAAGTTTTTATTCGTGGCATTGAGATAAACACAACTTACAACATGTCTTTAGGCTTAAATTATTCATTGATCCAATATCTGCATTTTAAAAGACAATTAACAAATATTTACCAGGATGAACCTTTTAAATTTCATGTTTGTGTGACTCACACCTATCAAACTGTAGCGTTATACGATGACAAAAATACAACCTCATGGTGATTAGACCCAAAAGATGATGATACAGAATTAGCTAGACATCTTATATCAACATGAAATGTTCTGTGATCTCTTCCAAAAAATGCTGTAGATTCATCGCCTGGTTAGGATAAGGACAGACGCTGTCGTGTTTCCCTTAGACATTAAATGCGTTATACAATTGACAGAGACATTTTGTCAAATTAAAAAAAATAGGGTAATAAATTTAAACATAAATTATTATGTAAAAATGTCAGAAAAGAACACTTAGAATGCTGCGTATGGGTTTTGGTGTTTGTATGATTTATTTGCTTATTACAGTAGACTGTGGTCCTCCACCAGACCCACACGTATACGGTACGAAGGAAGTAACTGGAACAACTTTCGGGGATTCCGTAACATACAGCTGCAATACAACATACACACCCAATACGAAAACAACAGCGACGTGCAAAGCAGATGGAAAATGGAACATTACGTCTGCTCCACAATGTAGTCCTGCTGGTAAGCATAGTGCGTATACTTACTCTAAACGCACCTCTATGGTTTAGCATGTATATTATATGATACAGAATCGGCATTGTCTAATGTTTACATTCCCTTGATATTGTCTGTTAATTTGTTTGAATGGTGTTTTACGTCATTTTTAGCACGTTTTAGGCCATATATGACGGTCGATTTTGTTGTTGTTGAGGCAGACCACCCCATTTTTCATAGGTAGAACCAGTACTGTATACCACTCACCGGCCGTAAAAATCGACACGTTCTCAATTACAAGTTGAGCTAACATTGGGATTCTAACCCGCAGCTGTGAGAGACGAGACGGATTACAACGCAACGTCGTTAACCCCTCGACCACGGAGGCACTTGAAAAAAGCGTCTTAATTCAAATAAACTTCACTTTTCAAGTAGGCGGATCTGAATGTGCACCCAGCCTATGTACCTCAATAGAAAATGGCTATCATTACCAATCTCCCAATGGACCTTATTGTTGGTACTATAACAAGGGAAAAATAAGGTTAATAATGTGCGTTAATATAAGAATTGATTCTTAAATGGTAGCATAATTACCTCGTAACTGATAGGTTCGAGACACAATCGCCGGACGTTAGGATCCCTTTGTACCTATTGTTGAGGGCGCTTGTTTCAGCCAAAGGGTTTTCGGCAGTAGCTTGAGCAATTTAAATAGTACGTACATCAATTATATATATATATATCATTAGAAACTCGCATTTTTTGAAAATAGGTTAATAAATAATTATTTTACAACCAAAATGATTTTTGATGGGGCTTTTCCTATGTAAATTCTTTGTTGATGGGACACCAGAAGATTAAGAAATTTCAAATAACTTAAGGTTAATTTTTTTTATTGAAAATGCCCCATAAAAACGGCTTTAGCTCATTGATTTTTTTATTTCTCAACCGACTTTTAAAAGTAGAGGTATTTTTATTTACCACTAAAAATGTCTGTTTCACTGATATGCAACCTATTTAGGTGCTAGATAAATTTCGTCTGAAACGTAAACACAATCAATAAAGGGACTTGAGGTGGTCTGAAAGAGTGGTTGGTGTCTGTCCAAATACAACTGAAAACCCATATAATGTGCTTCAGTTTTATTTGAAATGTGCCGTAGATTAAACTGCATGTTACAATCGGTTTATTTATTTTTTATGAAAATGTTTGGTCAGGAAACCCCGACGACTCGGCTGTTTTTGTTGCTAAATCATAAATGTTATTTTTCAATGACAATTGGATTGCTTATAACACTTGTACACATAATTCAAAAAGTCTACTTCGACCAAAAAACTAGAATGTATAAAAACCTTAAAGCATCATATGAACTAATTTTAATGATAATACAACAAAAAGTAGTCGTGTTGTCTAGTTGTCCAGACCGAACTATTTTATTAACAATAATTAATCATACGGATCACGGGGCCGACTTTATGTTGATTTCATGTTGAGTCTTTCACCAGATACCCAGGCAGATGTTATTGCAGCTTTTAATGACACCTCTCGGTATCTTGATGACATACTGAACATTGACAACCCTTTCTTTCCAACTATGGTTGATAATATTTATCCTAATGAACTTCGGCTTAATAAAGAAAATATATCTGATAATAACGGTTCTTTTCTTGATTTAGATCTCTCGATTGAAAATGGTAAAATAATTAGCAAAATCTATGACAAGAGAGATGATTTTAATTTTGACATTGTTAATTATCCCCACTTGGATGGGGATGTTCCCCGAGAAACTTCTTATGGGGTGTATCTGTCTCAACTTATTCGTTTTTCTAGAGCTTGTTCTCGAGTTGAGGACTTTAATATTCGTAATCTTTGTATAACTAAAAAGTTACTCATTCAGGGTTACCGTTACCATAAACTTCGTAAAACCTTTGCAAAATTTTATTATCGTAACCCTCATCTTCTTTCCAAATATAAATGTAATTTAAGGACTCTTCTGCGACAAGGACTATCACAACCTGACTTCTATGGTGATGTAATTTATAAACTTCATAAGATTCTTGGTCATGATCACTTTCATACTATCTTTGTTAAACTTGTTAAAAAGTTTGTCAACAGAGGTTATGACCCTATCATTTTGCAACGTACTGCATGCTTGGTGGTGGACCCTTTTACAGTTCGCCACTATGCTGCTTTCCTCTTTAATTGTACGATGACCGGACAGGCTGTGGACCCTATGATGACGCCTAACTAAAGCCCATTTGGACGGTGGCGTTTGATGTTTGTCCATGAACTTTCTTGTCGTGCCCTTAATGATGTATTCTCTTACTGCTCTGGCTTCTGCCAAATCACTGAGTACCTTCATTGTGGCTTTCTTGGCTATTGTTTTTTTGTATTATATTTACACGAGCATATTTGTGTTTTACTTATATTGCCTATTGATGCTGCCTTGTTGGTTAGAGATTATATCATGGCGGGGATTTCTTTATTTACACTGTCCTGTTTTAATGGGATGACAGTAGGGTAAGTGTGAGGTTTGGTGCACCCTAGAACGGGTTTAAGCCCCCAGTGGCCTACTTTGCCACTGACCGTTCCAAGGCGGTAGCCCTATTGTCAACCCTTTTGTGTTTGTGATGTCGTTTACTTGTATTATTACTTTTGCCTTCTTGTTTGTCTGTTTCCATGTTTGTTTCTGTGTTTTGTGGTTGACTGTCCTCCCTGAATGCTACTTTCCCTGACCGATCTTTTTATATTTCTTTTTTAGTGCATAAGCATAATAAATATGAAACTGGATTATGGTGGTTTTATTCGGATTGGCATCCAAAATACCTCCAGATCGCCTCCAGTCCCTTTAAAGGTAGTATGTAATTCCTGGGAAATCAAACCCATTATCGGTCACATATTTTAACCTGAAACTCAAACTGTATCCCGACGTTGCGTTGTAAACCTTCGCATCTCACCGCTGTGGATTCGAATCCCACTGGAAGCTCGACTTGTAAGTGAGGAAGTGTCGATTCGTACGGATGGCGGGAGGTGTACAGTACTTGTTCTTCCCAGGAAAAGTGGGTGGTCTGCCTCCACCACAAAATCGACCGTCATATATAACCTGACATGTGTTGAAAATGACGAAAAACACCACACAAACAAACACACAAATCAGACTGTATTCAGACCACCATTATCCGCCAGTCCTACACTTACACCTCTAAAATAACAACTATAAAAACGATGTAATTAACAATAATGAATTACATAGTTTTACCACATCTTCTGTTATGTGACCTTGACCTTGACCAGACGTGGCTGAAAATAGAGCTCTGCACGTCGTCTAGATATGGTGAACATTTGTGGCAATTTATTTCCAAAACACTCAAGCGGTTCAAGAGATATGGAGAGGACGCGAAATATAATGAAATATAGTGCATATGACCCTCGACCTCTAAGTGTGACCTTGAACATGAACGGACGTAGCTGAAAGTTGCGTTCTGCGCGTCGACTCGATTTGGTGAACATTTGTGGCAAGTTATTTCCAAATCCCTCATACGGTTCAAGAGATATGGATGAGATACGAAATATAGTGCATATGTTCTTCGACCTGTAAGTGTGACATTGACCCTGAACAGACGTGGCCGAAAGTTGCGTTCTGCACGATATCACGATATCATAACCATTTGTGACAAGTTATTTCCAAATCCTTCAAGCGGTTCAAGAGATATGGAGAGGAAACGAAATATAGTGAAATATCCTTAACAGTTAGTCAGTGCCATTGACATGTCCAAAAACTGACTTTCATTTCTGAAGAGTTTCATTTCAAAATGGCAAAGTTAGTCCCCTTTTCATAAAACTTTAACATGCAACATGCATAAAATAGCTCATAACATGGCCAAATAGTGTCCTATGGTCATGAAACTTTCAATAATACCGAGTCTGCTACTTTCATCTCTTGTTTGTGGTTGTTGCTTCCAAGGGGTCCAAGGGATGTACTGACATTCGCACTAGAGTTTGTTTAGTGCTGTTTGGCGGCAGTATAAAGTCGCCCCGACAAAAAATCAGTAGTGCTATTACTTACTGGTCTTTTGAAATTATCAAGCCCAAATGTTGTGGCTTTAAAGTGGAATATCGCTTAAGCCGGTGATTGTAGGTGTGAGAGGTGTTGCACTCCACATAACTTCTCATGAACAGACTCAATAAAATCAAGTCTGCTACTTGTATCTCTTGTTTGTATTTGTTGCTTCCATGGGATCTCCTTTTCAGTATTATTTATACAGGTTTTTTCTTTCCAATTATTCAATACAGAGTTACATTTAAAAAAACAATTTGCTCCATAATTCATGAAAGATTGAATCCCCCTGTCTTTAAACGTTATAGTTGTCCTTGCTGAAATAAGCACACGATACGCGACACACGGGTTCCTTTGAATATTTTTCTAGTAATGTGTTACATAGATTTATAGACAGTGGACAAATTGGAAGGTATTCTAATATTTTCATATAAAGCGTGACCAAATTCCAGCCTTTATATTAAAAATAGATAGTTAAAAAACTATATGTTTACATCTGATTTGTCTACACAAGCGTGAAGGTATACGTTTTATATTTCTTTTAATTGTTAACAGTAGGATCTGGTAGATAATTATGGTAGAATAATATATTATAATTACAGATTAAAATGTCTAGGTATAAGTTAGCTAGATCCCGCCCCATCCCCCACCCCAAGGCAAAATGCTATAATGTAAACCTATAGGAAATGCAATAGTGGTATATGACCTAAAATGTGTATTAAAACGTTTAAAATGGTTTGATACTCCTACTGGGTTGTCCTGTGAAAGGAATGTAATCCGGATTGTCCCAGGAATGTCATGAGGTCTAGTTGTCGAGTAGTTAATATATTCAGGGTAATCATCTGTTTAACTATGCATCCAATAACATATAAAATATTCATGAAAACATTTACATTTGAAAGTCAGGTGATGCACGTACATAAAGTAATTTGATTTTAATTCGTGATTTACTGCAACCAATATTAATGTTGACCTACATTTTAAAGTGTTTATTTAAAAAAAAAAATTAATGGTTGCGTTATGCTGAAAATTCTAAGGCACTATGTACACTTTGTTTATTAAAGTAATGCGGGTTGTTGAGCTCAGGTCCGTAGATACCACGCATGTAAATACAATGCTAAACATTCATATCGAGCGTAGGTCACAGTTACCATCACTACACGCCATTTGGTCTTTGACCCCGTCCCCGTTGGCCGCGACCATCAGGCCATGTCAGTACTGCTTAGACCACCACCATCTTCAACCAATATGCTTCCTGAGAATATTATTTCGAAGTTAGTTTCTATCTGATTTCTGCAACCTTTTAAATGCAATGCATACAGTGAAATACATGTAAAATGCCTCTAGATCCTAGGGTTAAGTTGGTGTATGCTTTGGACGCGGAATTTAAGACATTATACAAAAAGTATCCACTGGCACATCGACATTACCTAGCCTTAATATGTTGGAGGCATTTTGTAAACATATGCTTTTGTATAATATTTTTTCGACCTTTTGCAGAATATGCAAGCTATTAAATTCGCCAAGGTGTCGGCGTCGCTTAACCTTCTAAGTTAAGCTCATGTCTCAGAAATCGTTTAAAGGACTGCAATTAAACTACACACAGGCATTCACTTTCCTAAGACGAACTTGTACAGACAAGTGCCATGACTTTTGTTAGAAATTTCAACAGAAATTGCTTAGGTTTTCAATTAATAAACAAGGCATTTAAAGTCGAATGCGACGTCATCCGACAGCACTTCTTAATCAAATTGTAATGTGTATTTGCTTTTTGCAGATTGTCAAACTCTAACTAACCTATCACAAATAGAGTTATTGTTCGCAGTCTTAAATGAAATGGCAAATGGAAGAGGTAAGAAAACAAGAACAAACCATACAGGTACTACCGCTTCTGGCAATGTCCTAAATCATTTCCGAGACTACTTGAAACTCGCTCATGCCTCAGGATTAATAAAAAATATATATCTAACATGGTTTATTAAAACACTCAATGTTGATTGGTTACTGAGGTAGTCTGAAAAAAGCTATCTAACATGGTTTATGAAAATACTCAATGCTGATTGGCTAATGAGGAGATTTTGAAAAAGCTATATAGACCTCTGACGGCACCTCCTTCGACCGTTAGAACGTCATTTTAAACGATTTTCAATGTCGAAAAATTCAAAACAACGATTATGTTATTTTAAGGCAACGTTATAATCAAACAACAAATTGAACTTGTTAGAAACATGATGAAGGTGTATATTTTTTTCGTTTGGTGCTGAGAGATGGACGTACAATGTAAGTTGTGAGAATGTGTTTGTATCATGTTTACTCTCACGAAAATATGTGTACACAATAATAATTTAACATGGTTTATCAAAATACTCAATGCTGATTGGCTAATGAAGATTTTTATAAAAAGCTATCGTACATGGTTTATTAAAATACTCAATGTTGATTGCTTATAAGGGTGGTTTGAAAAAGCTATATAAACATCTGATGTCATGTACGTCAACCGTTAAGACGTCATTTTAAACGCCAGCAAATACGCTAACCGATGAGACGTCATTTTAAACGTCAGATGCAAAACAACAACGCAATGACTTGAAATGCGTTGTATTTTGCGACGTTATGTTCTAACAACACATTTAAATAGGATGAAGCTGTATTTTCTTCTCATTTGATGTTGAGAGATAGGTATAAAATGTAGGTTGTGAGTATTTCGTGCAATCTCTCTACAAAATGTGTTTCAGGATACATAAAATTCGATGTTAGATAAGAAATAAAATATTTCCAGTGGGTTTATATTGTACGCGATCAAAACCTGGTGTTTGGGACTTGAAACACATCGGAACCGCGGCCCTTGGTATCGATGAACTTCAAGTCACGCCCACCCGCTATTGATCTGGGACAATATAAACCCGCTGGAAAGGTTTATTTCCTAAATATAAACCCCAGACGTTAAACGATTTTCAACGTCGGAAAACATCCAAAACAACGATTACGTTAGTTTAAGGCGTTCAAACTTGTTCTAAACAAGATAAAGCTGTATATTTTCTTCGTTTGGTGCTGAGAGATGGACGTACAATGTAAGTTGTGAAAATATGTTTGTATTATGTTCAATCTCTAGAAAATGTGTGTATAAAATACATAAAAATCAAGGTCAGAAAACAAATAAAAATTTTCCATCGGGTTTATATAGTGCCAGATCAAAACCTTGTGGTTGAGACTTGAAACACATCGAAACCGAGAGCCTACGGCCTTGGTATCGATGGTCTGCAAGTTCCGCCCACCAGGTATTGAGCTGGGACAATATAAACCCGCTGGAAATGTTTTATTTCTTAAATAATTAGTCGGCCGCATTTCTAACAGTATAATTTAACGTTATAAACATTATATAACATTATATGATAACACCATCGCTACCGACCTTTTCTTTATAAAATATTTCAAATCTCGTTAAGCGCAAGTTCGTCAAGTGGCTTTTAATTTTAATTTCATAAGTTTATCAACAATCATAAAGTGAAAACAGGATCGCGACCAGCTGCCTATATGTGTAATACTACGCCCAAGTTTAAAGTGAGCATTATCAAATAGTACAATGTTAAGAGACGATATACTAAATGAAAAAAAGAAAGCAACTCGGGAATTTCCGCTCTATCATTTATATACTGCACACTTAATACCAGGGAAATCTCAAGATGTGTTCTAACAAAAGCGTTGCATCTAGTTAAACAAAGGACAAAACTGTGCTGTTATAGACTTTTAATCATAGTACACTTTGTAACACGAAATTCATAAATGTTGAAGGTCCACTTCGAAAATTTGAGCCATTTCAGTACTGTATTTAATGTAAAGTGTTTGCAAAATTATACAGCCTAAGTTTAATTGAGATTAGACGAATTCTATCAGAATGAAACTTTGAAGGGATACCATTTGGTATGTTATGTGTTGTTTTAGTATGTTGTCCGAAAGGAAATGTCTAATGTAGCCATATATCAGTCGATTTACAGCATATTATATATACCAAATATAACGAAAATTCCCGAGTTGCGTTCTTTTCTTTTTTCCCTTTAATATATATTTGTCACTCATTTAATGCGTTTGATCGTGCAATTTGCAAAATTATTAAATACCGTTGTGAGAGTGTGTGTATAAGGGTTTATTTATCCGCGCTGTATTGCAGTAAGCATTTTAGCGAGCAGACCTCGGTTTAAAGTCTCATCCGAAGGACTGATAAGGTAGGAAATACTTTTGAAATATTTCGATAATTAACCCAAATTCGGTCCTGGCTGGGATTGAACGCGCGATCCCTGGGTTACTAAACCACAATGCTAACCATTACACCACGGTGCTACCTTCGTTAGTGAGAGTGAGTCTGACGCGTATATATTGTGTTTATTAAGCTCATGAACAAAACTAATTATAGGTTATTATATTTGTATTGGGATATGAGCACGAGTTATTCCGCATATTAATATTGCGAGACTTTTGGAGCACAATATTTCTCCGCGGAATGACGAGTACATATATCCCAATATAAATCTAAATAACCTTTATATTGCATACGCATTTGTAAGAGCTAATTAATAATAAAACTAAACATTGGTTCAACATTTTATTTTCATCAAAAACATTTATTAGAAGCAAACATGTTTTTTCCATAATGCATCCAAAATATCACGATTTGTTTATCACGTGTCATATTTCGTGTGACGTAATATATATATATAACTGCAATGCATCATAGTTCAAAGCACATTACACAGACAATATGACTTGATGACAGGTCTGATGGGCTAATACTGACGTTTCCTTTTACACTGAAAGTAAACGGAGTTTGTAAATACGTATACAATAATATTGAAGATTATATTCAATGATCCTATATTTTTAATCCATATTATTATATTTAGGTCGTAAAACTCGGTAGTTTTGCTCTTGTAAAAATTGCTATAATTTATGAATTATATGTTAATTTTTTTTCTTTTTCTTATCAATTTCCTAAAGAAACTAACCCGCCAAATTACGGCAAAAGTACAATACAAACCCTTTTATCAAACCCTACCCAGGTGTGTCGATTAAAAGAATATATTTATTCAGGGTTCTTAAAATATCCGTGATTAAATATGCGTCAAACGAATTAAGAGTTGGGAACTCTTAATTCGACGCTCCCATTTGTGGGGTATGGCCTGGCAGGTTAAAGTCTTTATATTGTGTCTATAGAGTTTTCATTTTCAAAATATGCAAGTTATACAATTTGACGTCAGTAGGTTTAGAAACGGTGTGCGTCTGTTGTAAAATTGCCTGTTGATGGTGGGACAGGAACTATAATCAATGACATTTTATATAAAGAACGTTCTTCTATATGCTGCCAATTATAGAAACGACCAGCTACAATATATAGTTCTAGAAAGAGAACATTCAACCATACTTCTTGCAACACATTCTGCGTTGAATTGTTTAAGCATGTCGTCGCGTAATTTGTTGAGAAATAGAAAATACCTAATTTTATAATTAATAGTAATAATTGTTTCAATTCATTTTTAACAACCTTTTTCCTATTTAAAAGAAAACATGCTTTTACAATTGTGTCCTGTGATATTCTAATCATCTACCCACAACTGTTTCAGAGAGAATAACTACTTCAGAAAAAAAGAAATACCATGAGGTGAACGTGAACGTTGAAAATAAAACGTCTACAATATTCAGCGTTAAGGTTTGTAATTGTTAATAAATAATATATTTGATAGTAGTTATGTGGTCGCGAAAAAAAAAAGAGTATGATAATGGACCTTTGGAAACGGCCGAGCACGACACATACGAAATATTTCAGTCTCGGTTTGATGGGTTCCATGGCGTAAAAACCTTACACTTCCGTTCCGTGCTGATGGCCCATATAACAGTACATGTAGTAGCAACCTCGGCGATATGCATCCGCTTCAGGGCTAAATTGCTCCATTGTCAAATTCATCCCAGATCGCCGTTTACAGATCCATTCACCAATAATATACCACTTAATATGCTAAAACGAGCGTTATAAAGCAGAAGCTGCTGCTCTTTAGTTGTCTTAATATGACTGGTCGTCTCAATAAAACCGAGTCTGCTGCTTTATTCTCTTAATTGTGCTTGTTGCTCTCAAAGGATCACCTTTATCAGTATTTGTATATACGATTTGCATGTGAACTGCTTAGTCACTTTGTAGGAACCCAAAAGGTAACCCGGCCCAAAAGGTAACCTCTTACTCAAATCAAATGGTACACCCATTACGCAAAACGGGAACATTTCTGCCCGAAAGGTGACACCCGATCTATCCAAAAGATAACACGATTTAAAGTTTACCAGGTATAATTAATGACACTTGCCTCAGCGATTTGTTATTTATTAAGCCCGATATCCCATCAAATTGTTCGTGCAAGCGTGCGTCTGTCCGTTTGTCTGTCTTTATATGTGCATGTTTGGAACTTGTGTTTTATAATGAAGCTAAATATTTGTTCACGTTTGACAAATGTTGTATTTTGTCTGATTAAGCGTTTGACACCGGAATACTGCAATTGTGGTTGTCATGTGGTTGTTGGTCTATCAGTCCAAATGTATATACCAACATATAAAGTAGAGTTTACTTATCAATTATCGTTGCTTAAGGGCCCAGGCGATCACAGGACCGCCCCAACCAGTATTTCCCCTTCCTAAAACATTTCCGTTAGAATTTCTCCAGAAAACAAATCACACGTAAAGGCTAAAGGTGTACCGCAGGATTGATAGACTACTTTCAGTATGTTACAGAATAAAGCCTTCGATATTGACGGGAATGTTTTGAGAGGAGGAAAACATTTTCCTCAAAAAATGGATGGGGCGGCCCTCTGCTCGACCCGGCCTCTACGCAACGATATTTTGTAAACTCTACTTCAAATGTTTGAATGCACATCTGGGCTGATAGAATAACAACCAGATGACAACCACAACTGCTGTGTTCAGGTATCAACAACTAAACCAGACAATACACAATATTTCAAATCAAAATATTAATGAGCTCCATTAAAAATAATCGGGGTCAAGGGACGTCTGTGGCCGAGTGGTTAACATCTCTGACTTGAAATCACTTGCCCCTCACTGCTGTGGGATCGATTCAGCTATCCAGCTGGTTTGCGGAACTTCGGTGGTTCTACCCAGGTGTCCGCATGTGCACGAAAATTGCCCGGAGGCTCACCTGGGGTCTTCCTCCACCAACAGAAGCTGAAAAGTCGCCTTATGACCTTAAAAGTGTGTACTATTGATTTTATGAATATTGAGTTCTGCTCAACCCGGGGCTAGAGGGCGTGAGCGGTAGCTAGCACATTTCACTACCGCTCATGAACAGTCTCAATCAAACCGAGACTGCAATATTTCATATGTGTCGTGCTCGGCCGTTTCCAAAGGTCCATTATCATTTTATTTTTTTTAGCTGTTGGTGCGACTGTAAAATCCAATTCAATTCAGAATCAAAGTCAATTAACTCGACCTATCCCATTTAACCAAGAGGGCCGAGTTGATCTTGGTATACTTCCACTCACACATATATATCAATACATAATCGAGGCGTTACATTTTGGGCACCAAGTGTCAATAATTATAACTGGTACATTTTTAAATTTTTTAATTGAGCTACCTCTTTGGTAGGCCGTGTTATCTTTTGGGTAGGTCGGAGGTTACGTTATGGACAGAAAGTGTTACCTTTTGGTAAGGAGTTACCTTTTGGACTGGGTTACCTACTTGGTTTCTACACACTTAAAGAAATTCTTCAAAACAGAAAAACACTATCTCATATTAATTTATCTTAAAGTAAGTTCTGTTTTAGTAAATTGAGCTAATTATCAGCATCAACAGTACTTAAGAACTTTAAATCTCATCATTTTATGAATGTTTTGAAACTTTCTTTCTAGACCCACGACGAAGTCCATATTGCTCTGTCAAGCACAAGTAGTACAGACATCAAGGGATACGAGATTGTTCTTGGTGGATGGGACAAAAAATCATCAGCCATTCGAGACCAAATAGAGGGCAGCAATATGGTATTCAAGGAGTATGTGCACGATTTCATATTCTTTCATGCTTCTATATTTAAAACCAAGATTCCACTATGCTTCTTAATATCAAGATATTGCAGGTTGAATGTAGGGCGAAAATACAGAAGATAAAATGTGTCAAAACTGTAATGAATAATTATAAGGATTAACTTTGATTTTACTTTATTTTGCAAATTATTTCACCAATTTCATTTGTTAAAACCTTCATATAGCTTAAATGTAGTTCCATTAATTAACATATATACACACGATCCCTGGTAGATAGTTCAAACTGTAGTTGTGGCCTAACAGAAACAACCTATCACTACTTGTTAACTTGTCGGAGATATACTGATCAAAGACAAGCATTTTTTTACACATTTAACCTATATGCTATCTCAACAGAACTTACTGTTTGGGTCAAGTAATATTTCGGATCCATTTAATGCCCACGTCGTTGAAAAAGTCCAGTCGTTCTTATTAACAACGAAACGTAAAGACAACAGCGTGTCGAGTTAATACTAGCGGACTGTTGTATCTTTTGCATCAATATGCATTTTAAGGAGGTGAATTTATATAAGTTTTCATCGAAAGTTTTTTTTTAAATCCTGTCCATGTATTACTTGACATAATGTTTCACCATATTTCTTGGATAAAATATTGTTTAAACTAATACCGTCAACAACTACAATGATAGGCAACCAAACCTAATATATATCGACTGTAATAGGGAAAGAGATTAACAACAACTTCCCTCACCCCTCCCCTCCTCCAATACCACCATCGAGTACCCGACTGTTGACAAGACAAAATATAGCAACCGTGTGTTAAAACAAGGGTCATTCCTCACTCTGATGTTTACTTCCCGAAATTGATAATGTTCAGACATATTCTAGGTTTCATTGATATTAAAGTAAAAATCTAATTCTAAATGGCTTGGTAAAAATCTAACTCTATATGAAGGATCTAGAGTGTTGACAGAACAAAATAAAACACGTTTCAGAACATCAAGCGCAATTACTCTGGTTTGTTTTCAAATACCTTTTTGGAACATTTCCTAGCTTTCATGAATAATAAGATTCTTACTAAGTTTGGTAAATATTGGATGCAGAGCTCAGGTGGTAGACTATTGACAAGGCACTCTTTAGCGTTGTTTCAATTAATCAAGGACTATAACTCTGATGTGTATTATCCCATATTAGTGGTTTTCAAACGGTTCTGAGCAATCATGATACTAAGACTCTGACAAAGATTGTTAAGCATCAAATAGATACAAAATGAGTCTTAGAGTGTTGGCAATGCCATACATAACATTTGCTGTTAAATTCGGTGGCCATCAATTTGGGGCTTATTTACCGATAATTTGTGATTTTAGTGCTTATATTAGCTTTCATTAATATTAAGACTGGCAAAGTTTGGTAAAGGTCCAACGCAAGATGAATTTGCCGCAGTGTTAAGCATTGTTCGTTGAATCAAGGGCCATACTGTTACCAGGTTTGGTAAAGATAAGATCCAACATAAAAGTGCTAGAGTGTTGACAAGGCAAAGTCTTATTATTTTGTTAAATCAAGGGCCATAATTCTGGCGTTCATTTTCCGACATATGTGGTTTTCCATATTGTTTGAGCTTTCATTTCTGGAAAGACACTTACCAAGTTTGGTAAATATCGAATGTAAAGGTGTAAGAGTGTTGACAATGCACAACATAGAATTTTCCGTTAAATCAATCTGGTTTTTATTATCCGATATAATTGGTGTTCGAACTTGTCCGAGCCTTCATCCATATTAAGACTCTGGCCAAGTTTGGTATTGATCGGATGCAATAAGAAAGAGCTATCTAGCGTTTAAATCAAAATGTTACAGGTCGATGGACTGTTGGGACGGACGGACGCACGACGGCCCTACTGGTCATTAGTCAGAAGAATCAAAATCTGAATGAGTAAAATGTAGAATATACCGTATGATGTTATTTGATTGAGTTTGATTTTTTTAAGGAAATATAAAAATATCGGACAGGGTAAGTAAAATTCAAGGAGGACAGTCAACCGCAAAACACAGAAACAAACACGCAAACAGACAAAGAAGAAGGCAAAAGTAATAATAAATGCAAACGACATCATAAGCATACAAGGGTTGACAATAGGGCTACCGCTTTGGAACGGTCAGTGGCAAAGTAGGCCACTGGGGGGTTTAAACCGGTTCTAGGGTGCATCAAACCTCACACTTACCCTACTGTCATCCCATTAAAACAGGACAGTGTAAATAAAGAAATCCCCGCCATGATATAATCTCTAACCAACAAGGCAGCATCAATAGGCAATATAAGTAAAACACAAATATGCTCGTGTAAATATAATACAAATAACAATAGCTTAGAAAGCCATAATGAAGTTACTCAGTGACTTGGCAGAAGCCAGAGCAACAAGAGAATAAACCATTAAGGGCACGACAAGAAAGACCATAGACAAACATCAAACGCCTCTGTCACAATGGGCTTTAGGTAGGCGTCATCATAGGGTCCACAGCCTGTCCGGTCATCGTACAATTAAAGAGGAAAGCATAGTGGCGAACTGTAAAAGGGTCCACCACCAAGCATGCAGTACGTTGCAAAATGATAGGGTCATAACCTCTTTTGATAAACTTTTTAACAAGTTTAACAAAGATAGTATGAAAGTGATCATGACCAAGAATCTTACGAAGTTTATAAATTACATCACAATAGAAGTCAGGTTGTGATAGTCTTTGTCGCAGAAGAGTCCTTAAATTACTTTTATATTTGGAAAGAAGATCAGGGTTACGATAATAAAATTGTGCAAAGGTTTTACGAAGTTTATGGTAACGGTAACCCTGATTGAGTAGCTTTTTATTTATACAAAGATTACGAATATTAAAGTCCTCATCTCGAGTACAAGCTCTTGAAAAACGAATAAGTTGAGAAACATACACCCTATAAGAAGTTGCTCGGGGAACATCCCCATCCTAGTCGGGATAATTAACAATGTCAAAATTAAAATCATCTCTCTTGTCATAGATTTTGCTAATTATTTCACCATTTTCAATCGAGAGATCTAAATCAAGAAAAGAAGCGTTATTATCAGATATATTAGCTTTGTTAAGCGGAAATTCTTTAGGATAAATATTATTAACCATAGTTGGAAAGAAAGGATTGTCAATGTTCAATATGTCATCCAGATACTGAGAGTGTCATTAAAGGCTTCAATAACATCTGCCTGGGTATCTGGTGAAAGACTCAACATGAAATCTCTTTCATGGCAAAATAAAAACAAATCTGCGACAAGTGGTGCACAGTTCGTACCCATAGGGATACCAACAATTTGTCTATACAGGGTGGTTCCATACCTGACGAAAATATTATCTAATAGGAAGATGAGTGCTTCACAAACTTCATAGCAAGTCCACATAGTATAATTGTCTAAACTGCCGTCAGTAAAAAACGCTTTAATATTATTATATGCCAAAAATGTAGTTTTTTCTCTAGCAAATGTTTTTTTAATAAGAAAAATTAGCTAGTCTTTAATAAACTTACTAAGTAAACAAGAGTATGATAATGTACCTTTGGAAACGGCCGAGCACGACACCTACGAAATATTGCAGTCTCAGTTTGATTAAAACAACTATACAGTGCGAGAAATCAGTATGTATATTGACCAAATGTCATGAACAATCCTCCAATAGTTATTTAGATATCAGAGAATTGTCACTATTTATTGAATGACCTTCCTGTTTGTTATGTTCTCTATTTAGTGTTAATCCCATAAAGAACTATAAGGCGGTTATTTGGATCAGCTGGACGGATTGGGTGATTGCTGTTGGAGAAGGCAGTAATGTTGGATGTTCAGCAATCATGGAGTGGAGAGATCCTCAACAAAGGCATCAGGTGAAGCACATTTCTGTAAGAAGTTGGACGGGTTTGGAGGCAAACTGGACATTTTGGACAACTTCATAGCCAGTTTATTTAGAACTACTTTTTGATTCTAAACTATACATTTGTATTTTCTGTCCTGTGTCCAATATTCTAACAATGAATTTAATTTGTATCGTATTGTAATCATGATACATGTACCATGCTGCTGGTTTTGCGATACTCGATTTATAAATTTCTCTGGAAACGGACTGCTTATAGTCGTCTACTGTTCAAATTTTTATCAAAAAACTGAAATCTGATTGATCTATTCTATAGGAATATAATACACAATGTAAACTTAACTTTGTTAATGGCATAATTCATCATTATATGATATGGATATCAACCCTCGGGTTGATATGACATTTTACATTTCTAAAACGCATAAAAAAGAAAAGAAAAAACGTTTAAGGGATGGCCTTTTTTATTTTGTTATTAAAAGTCTTAAAAGGCTCTAAACGTATAAACAAAAAACATAAAAGAATTTTGTTTAACACATATATATATGTTTAGTAAAATTCTTCAAAGGTTCCATGAGTATTCAAAATATTACTTAAAAACTAGTCATCATTTAATTGAGTTTTAATGTGTTTAATTATTTAAGTGTGATAGAAGGTACTTACTTATACTCGCGCCGATTTCACCAACAATTCCTTAAGTTTTTACTTAAATTCTTAAGAAAGTACTTAATTGAGTCACTAAGTAAACGTTTGATGTTTGTCAAAGATCTTTCTTGTCGTGCCCTTAATGCTCTGGCTTCTGCAAAGTCATTGAGTACCTTCATTGTGGCTTTCTAGGCTATTGTTTTTTTGTATTATATTTACACGAGCATATTTGTGTTTTACTTATATTGCCTATTGATGCTGCCTTGTTGGTTAGAGATTAGATCATGGCGGGGATTTCTTTATTTACACTGTCCTGTTTTAATGGGATGACAGTAGGGTAAGTGTGAGGTTTGGTGCACCCTAGAACCGGTTTAAACCCCTAGTGGCCTACTTTGCTACTGACCGTTCCAAGGCGGTAGCCCTATTGTCAACCCTTTTTATGTTTGTGATGTCGTTTGCATTTATTATTGCTTTTGCAGAAATGTGTTTCACCAACATAAATTAATTTTCTACTTAAGAACTTAGCTAAGTAAGACACTTAAAAACTTAATTAAATATGGACTGGGAATTTATCTATTCTGCAAACAGTGTAAATAAAGTACATGCAGTTTTCATGGAACCAGTAAAAAATCATGATCACCAAGATGCTTGCAAAAGTTCATAGCAACCAATCACAACAAACGCAAACTGCTTCAAAATATATCATTTTAACTGTATCTGACTTTAGTTTTATGTATTTAGTGATGTTGCAGATATATTTGTGTACATGTGTCTCGTTTATGGACATGAACTTGTGAAAAATGTTGAAGGGACATCCCAATGTAATTTTAGCTTGATGAAAATCCTTGAATAAATTTCTAAGAATGCAGAAGATTAATGTAAAATTGATACCGCATGATACAAAAATGATGATATGATGATTTGTGCATTGAAATTGCATTATTTTTTAAATTAACAATGTTTTAAGTATATTTCGTCCATTTTTTGCTGTTTACTTAATCGGAAGTCACCTCCAAACATGACTTAGAAATTTAAGTATTTTACTTAAATTTAAGTTTTTACTTAATGAAATTGGTTTGGTGAAAACGTTTTCCTTACTTACGAAAAACTTAGAAGGAAAACTTAAATTTAAGTTTTTAAGTAGCTAAGTATATACTTATGTATGTTGGTGAAACCGGTGCCTGTTGAAATAAATGTCTACATAGTTTTATAATAACTTAGTGACTTAGTTGATTAAGTATTTATGTAGTATTTAAGTATTAAGGTAAAACTTAACGAAATATTGAGTTATGTTATACGTTTAAAAGTATGACATGTATTTTTTTGTATTTCGAAAACTACAAAAGAAACATAATAACACCATGAGAATGCCTTACTAAAAGTTAAATCGTTACAACACAAAAATCCGAACTCCTAATTTTTATTTTTTTTTGTGTTTCGTTTTTCGGCAAGATATTTCTGGACTTGGTTATGATCGATGTTGTTATCTATTATTGTCTACTTTTTACCGAAAATAAGATATGTCAACATACAGTTACTTGAAGACCAAATGGCGGGGATTTCTTTATTTACACTGTTCTGTTTTAATGGGATGACAGTAGGGTGATGTTTGGTGCACCCTAGAACCGGTTTAAACCCCCAGTGGCCTACTTTGCGACTGACCGTTCCAAGGCGGTAGCCCTGTTGTCAACCATTTTGTGTTTGCGAGGTCGTTTGCATTTATTATTACTTTTGCCTTCTTGTTTTTATATTTCTTTTTACTTGCCGCATTGTGGGAGGTCGTGGGTTACATACCCGACCTCATACAATTGTACTTGTAGCTCCATTGCTAGAGGCATCACTATGGAATTCATGGTTTAGTCGAAATAAGTTCCCAACTATATAATCCGTAACTTTTGTTTGCGATAATATGCATTGTATTAGTATTTAAGGTATGTTTTTCTGGCTGAAATTACTTTATTGACTTGTTTGCGAAAGCTAAGAACCATTTGCATGGTTGTATGTCAACTTGAAATTGTTGAATGTGAAAGCAGAATACTTGTAAGAGGTGCCGATCTAATGCAGTTTTTTCACAGTTTAACACAGATCAGAATTTTCTTTTCTTAAATGACACATGAACCCTACTTTGTAGCACTTTTCTAGAGAGGAAGGTAAAATTACTAAGAATATGTAAGTGCATCTTAGTTTGAACTTCTTTTTGAAAAATGGCAAACTAGAAAATATTGTACTTGAGTCAATGGGATTTATTTTTCTTCCGGTACACCTCGACATTCAGCATATAAAGAGTAGTTCTAGGACTAGTGGGACCATGAGTCGGTATAATGTGACTTTTGAAACTATACTTTGAAAATGATTGTTTTAAAAAATAATTACACCAATTGATTTAACATGTTTTAATGTGTATTTGGGCAACTTTTCATAATTTATTTTACAGTAGTTTATTTAAAATTTTGAAAAAGGGACCTTTGATGTGAAACATGCATAATTTATACAGGAACCTACCACAGCGCCATCTTCTGGATTTTATATGACAGTTGGGGCTTTTAAGGTTCGTATGTCAGTTGTTTAACCTTTGAAATGTGTGTTTAAGACTCGTATGTCAGTTGTTTAACCTTTACATATAGTGTGTAAGGCTCGTATGTCAGTTGCTTAACCTTTGCAATTCGTGTTTAAACTCGTATATCAAGTGTTTAACCTTTGAAATTCGTGTATAAGGCTCGTGTGTCAGTTGTTAATCCTTTGTAATTCATGTTTAAGGTTCGTATGTCGGTCGTTTATTTTCGTTTAACCTTTGCAGTTCGGGTTTAAGGATTTTATGTCAGTTGTTCAGCCTTTGTAATTCATGTTTAAGGTTCGTATGTCAGTCGTTTTAGTCGTTTAACCTTTGCAGTTCGTGTTTAAGCTCGTATGTCAGTTGCTGAACCTTTGCAATTCGTGTTTAAGACTCGTATGTCGGTTGCTTAACCTTTGCAATTCGTGTTTAAGACTCGTGTGTCAGTTACTTAACCTTATTAATTCGTGTTTACGGCTGAAATATCAGTCGTTTAATCTTTGCAATTTGTGTTTAAGGTTCCGTTATCACTATATTACTCATGTAATGTCAAATATAAATGTATTTAGTGTAAATTAGTTAGTTTTTAGATACCTGCAATATTAGTATCATGTGTGCTATAGCCTAAGTTGAAATACGTTGCAGTAATTTCCTTCGTTAGTTTTTATGCCTCCGAAGCCAGGGGTCATATATTAATCGCACCGTCCGTTTGTCCGTCCGTTCGACCATCCGTCCGACCAATCATGTCTCAGCTATTACCTTGAAAGTACTGAAGGGATGTCTATGAAACGTTACACAAGTGTTCACCACAGTTTGCCGTGTGCATGAATCAGATCGGTACCTCAAAGGTGAAGGTCACACTTGTAGGCCAAAGTTCAAATGAGTAAACTTTTTCCGGGGCATTTGTCACTTTCTAGGACATTTCTTGTTTAAATATGAATTGTTATATTAAAGTTATGTCTAGTTTTTATGAATGCGTGCACATTTCTCTTACTGTCCGATGTTGTTATATTGAAACATATGCACTTATAATTCCAACCTCATTAACATATCTGAATTTAACAATTTGATTGGATGAAACCTAACACGTTATCTCGTTTCCTCAGTCTGAAAGAAGCTAACCCGCTAACGGCAAAATTACACTACAAAAACATTTATCAAAACTCTATCAGGTGTTCATGTCACATAACAATGTATATATGCCGATTAAAAGTATTGGTTTATTCGCGGGTTTTTAAAATACCCGTTATTGAATATGAGTAAAATGAATTATGAGTTAACTCTTACTTCGACGCTACAGTTTTGGGGTTTGGTCTGGCTGGTTAAAACCGTTTATATTGTGTCTATATAGTTTGGATTCTCAAAATCTAAAAGTTATATATACGTATTCCTCGTTGTCAGGTTTTGAAACGGTGTAAATTATGTTGTAAAATTTGATTGTTGCTTGCGGGATAGCTACTTTATAGTTTTATTTAAAACGAAAGGTTATAATTATAAAAATCCATTCATTTCTAATGGGGTTTATATATGTGCAAAATGTGCCGAATCCCGCAAATTTAACCAAAAATATAAACATGTTTATAAACATGTCACATATGTATAGACTCCATCAAAATATATTTAATTTTATATCTAATGTCTTCTTTTTATCTGCGTGAAATGTATATTCTAAATTTGTATTTTAACATACACAAATTGTTCATTTGAATGTGTTATTTGCGGGTTTTTTATTCTGGGGTTTTTGCTTACTTTAGTAAAAATAGTATTTTTGGAATGCCTGTTTAATTTAAAGGTCTTAATGATATTCCGTTAAAATGATCCATTCTTATTTTTTTTGGTATTATATAATTAATTGTTTGAATTTATTAAAAAAAATTAGATTGTTACTTTTTAACATTGATAATTTAGCATTAAAGTCAATTTATTTGTTAACTTATAATTATTTTGTTCGATTTCTACTGTTCTACATTATTAATTCAAATGAACATATAATTTATTATTATTTCCGAAGTATGTGCATATTATAATTGTTAAAGATTCATTGCTTTTTTGTTTTGTTTTGTGTTTTGCAAAATACATTTTTATTAATTGTTGGTTTGTCAACTTAAATTTAATTCAACTAAAATATTATGATTTTTATTCAAATTTGTTTTTTTCTTTCAAACTATTGTGTGGAATTAAATTTAAATCAGCACCAGTTTCAATTTATAATTGTTATACAATATGTTAAGCTACTTTTAAATGTCTTTGTAAGTGTTTTAAATAGAAGTCGACATTTTTATCTAAGCGTGTGTTTATTCAAATGACCTATTCTTCTGTTGGTATACGAGTAATTAATTATATTTTAGTGTTGCTATATTTGAATTATTGTAATAATTCCATAGATAGAGCAATATGTTATACTTTTTTTAGATTAGCAATTAAGCGTTACCAAAGCGAAATATAGGTTGATGTATTTAAGAGTTATTATGTGGTACAACAGCGCCTATATCGCTCTACGTATTTAAATGTAAATGTAAATGTAGAAATGTAAATGTAAATGTACAAATGTAAATGGAAATGTAGAGACAAACAATCTTTACTATTACGAGTTCTGACAAACTTTAAAAAGGGTGAAAGAATTATCAAAATCTGATGATAAGTAAGAAGATATTGATCATTTGAATGTTCTATTGAAACGAATATGGGAGCCGCTACTGTGAGATTTATGACATCATATTTCTAAATGACCGTGTCATATGGTATATTTATATAATATGAAAATTTACTGACATATAGGAAAATAAAATGACAGCAACTGCTTGAAAAAGTATGTATACTTAACGGCAATAATGCTCTATATGACTAGTAAAGGATTTTGCAGTCATTTTCTTTGCTTTAAATGATATTTATCAATATTCAATGTATGGGTATTCTGGTACTAATGACGTCATAATCTCAAAATGGCCACTCCGTTTTAAAAAAAACATTCAAAATGGTCATATCTTCTTCGTTTATCATCCGATTTTGATAATTCTTTCACCTTTTTTCAAGTTTTTCAAAACTCGCAATAAAAGCGCGTGTTTGAATGTGTCATTACAATCCTTTAAAGACTGTAAGTCCATAAGATTGTTTAGATGATTTTATCCGTGATAAAAAAAGGATTATTTTGAATAGAAATCGGAGTGCAACACATAAGCTTGCATTCCCTAATTGAACTGAATTGATATGATAGAATGGATACTGGATTAATAAAATAATATTTTAACTATAGTAAGTTGTTATGAGAAGTTTGTACCACTTCGAGTGGGTAAATGCCAGATCAGGATCACACGAGAGGCGTACGAGAGGTGATGATACAAGCTTTTAGAACAACGTTACTATATTAATGATCTTTTTATTATATACCTCTTAACATATCATTCAATTAGAATACATTTATAAAAAAAAAGAGAATTAAAAATAGAAACGTGTATTAAGTCAAATTAAAAACCACCAACAGAAAAGACATTGAAACATTTACATTACATTAAAACAACTACACATGTTTTTATGTAAACATGGATAAATCAATTCAATATTGGTGAATTTACCAACTGACATATGTTGAAATTAATTAATTAACTCACCACTGTTCACAAATGCACAGAACAAACATTCTGATAGGTCACATTTCATGTTTAAAACAGTGTTATTAATGGATTACTAGCTGGGCAATCCTCAATTTTCAATATATTGGAGAGTTTTAAAATCTATTTAGTAGTAGACTAGTGTTATAGATTCAGAAAACCTCTAGAGGTGATACAGATTTTGTACTATGTATATAATTATTGATAGGTATAGTGTATATAATTGAGATACTATAATTAAATGTTTGGTAACACCATGTCTTCTCTGGACTACAGAAAGAAAAAATATACTCATAAGAATACTGCATCGCCGATAATTATTTGCTCATCTACAGCTACGTGTTTATTTGTGTTTTTGTTTTTTAGACTTTTGAAGACTTGTTATTGCGTAGCATGGCAGTCACTTAGAGGTCACTTTGTCGTCGTTCGTCCGTCACACTTTTACCGGCAACCTAACATACTTGATCTTACCTCAGCAAATGTCATTACACCTGTCCAATAACTCTGACTTTCATTTTGGGGCCGACTTATGTCCATTTTCAAAAAAACGTTAACCTGCACCTAACTTGGCCAAAATATACATTTCCTTCACATCAAGTTATCTAATGCAGGGATGTGCCTGTTTTAATAAACGTCAACAGTTTCAAAACAAATCTGCTCCATACTTCATGAAGTATTGCACCCCTTGTCTTCAAACTTTATATTTAGATTGTCCTTTCTAAAATAATCCCAGGGCAGGTGACACAAATGCTCCGTGGAACACCCTTTTAGCTTTGTCAACTCTCTTGTATAATACCGACAAATGCATTACTGCATGATGACCACTTTTAAACCTGTATGTATTTATGTTGTGTGAATAAAATAACAAATTAAAAAATAATATCTGTATTGTTCTATTATAAGCACACACTTGTTTGTACCTTTTTAGATGTCAAATAAAATAATTCTTAAGAACCGTTGTACTTTTTTGTTTATATCCCACATGTTATCACACATAAGACGGGGGTTAAACTGGTGCAGGACCATTGCCAGACTCTCTTTTGCGTTTAGACGAATTTTAAGTATGCTCTACTTCCTTTCCAACTATTTATTTTATTCTATAAACTGCACATATCAAGTTAAAGTTTCAAATTATTCATCAATAATTTATAACTCACGCCGGATCACATCAAGACAGATAGCATGTACAACATACTGGCACGCACGCGTGGGCGTGAGACAAACGCATTTTAGGATTAAATCACGATCGCACGCCCAATACATTCTAATAAATATTGAAAATGGGATCCCGTGGAAGCAACAAACACAAACAAGAGATAAAAGTAGACTCAGGTTTTATTGAAAGGTAATGAAAAGTGTAAACACATCTTACGCCTCCTAGAACCGGCTTAAGAAACATTCTACTTCAAAGGTCACAACGATTCGGCTTGATGACACGCATTCTGAAAATTAGCATACAATTTAATATGCTTTTTTTAACCAAAAATTCGATAATCTGATTAATTAGTTCCGCATCGCTTCGGTATCATTGACGAATGTCAGCGACACATACTCGTTAAATGTCGCTGATCTTCGGCAATGTATATTATAAAGGAGATGAACAGTAAAAAAGAGCATCCACATACTTATCAAACAGTTTATTGTTTTAGTTTTTTTACTCGAAAAGGCAATATGGGATGGACTAACTTCACACTCAGAGTGTCGATCGAACAAAAAAGAAGCACAGATCTGAAAATAAATTGCAGGCGCAGCTAGTTTACAAACGATGATGATCATATGAACAGTATACGAGTACATATTTAAAATTCATAAAATGCATGCCCTTTAGATGAACCCTATTTTCACGTTTTGACATTCATTGCGTCTTGATAGCAATGGTACAAACATAATACACTTAAAAAAAAGAAGAAACGAAACGTGTTTAGGTCAGTATATGAGTAGTTTTGTTTGTACAAACAATATATTTTTAAGTTTACCAGTGATGGAAAATCGCCACAGGTAACTCCATCTATATTTTTTATGTAAAATTAATACTGTGTACCGAAATAATTTATTTATTTTGTTAAATAAACGTAAAGACATTGAGATAATAAACAAAAGTTGCGTATTCTTTTAGTATACAATTAGCAATATATTTAATACAACACTTTAACAAGACATATGAAGCAGTAGCATCAAGTCGGCATACGAGAAAAACTGTTAAGTCAGTTCTTATCCTGTTATCGAAAACGACTACTCGTATAAAACGTTATATTCCGACTAATCAGTAGTAACGCCAGCCTATGGCATATTATCGGGAAAATTGTCACTGTTCAGATTATACACCATCTTATCTATAAACTGTGATTATGACAAACACAATCACAGATCGTTGTTAAAGTAATACTGTTCACAAACTACATTGGTCATGAACATAATTGGTGTACACTTCGTGTAATTCCCATTAATAGTTAAAGGTATTTTTCAAAGGGATGAATTTAGGTTGTTTTAAGGTTTAAATTGCCGACAATGCGCTTTTAAATCAAAATCGATATATTTCGTCATTTTAGAAGAGAGCGAGAATAAAAACAAATGCGTGTACGCGTAAGATAGAATCCTGTCCTCTGTCCATATGCAAAATTTGAATGAAATCGGAGACAAGTCCTTTTTCCCCCCAAAATTAACTACACATGACACACGGACTCAAAGACGGCATATTGAATATACATATACAGACGCGAGACCGGGTACAAGGACAAGAATGAAATATTCTTTTATCACTATTCATTTCTATATATAGTCAAATCTATATATCCATGACGTGCAAGCATTCATATTCATTTAGAAAGACGACGACCGGCTACAGAAACAATTAAATAATTTCGTTATGTAAAAACACATATATTTACTAAATATATGTGTTCATGTATTTTACACTAAATATTTAATCTATACATGCTTCGGGTTTATGTCAGAGTGCCCAATTTATTTTAACAAACAATGTTTGCAACGGTATAGTCAGAAAATAAAATCATGATGGCGGCAATATACGTTGCAGAGTATAATTTTCGAAATCAGCAAAAGCGAATCATAACTAATATAAGTTTAACAGGCAGAAGTATATTTTTTCTTTAACTGTTCGTTTAAAAACTGAGGGGGCGACTCGATTTTTATCATGATAGAAGCAATATTGGGCATTGTGTCCCTTTAACGCAAGTAAATAAATGACTGACAAGTAACAGACATGCTACTGTCAGTACAACTAAACATTATATAGTGTAGACTCGAGGATTGCATAACATGACATTGTGTCAATGGAGCACTTCCAAGATCTGTGGTGTTTTTGAACCACTGTACGCCGTGAATCCAGAAAGCGTGCGGGATCTGTTATCTTTTATAGGGCATATATAGCTTTTTTAACCGCTGATATACTATATAGATATATATATATATAGATGGGGAAAAATACATTTATATACAGTGCTACAGTTTTATGAAAACTCAAGCGCTTTGCCTGACTAACAGCATTCATCAGGAGTACACAAACACGAAAATAACAAATAGGAATTTTTCGTATTCGTTATTTTCGTGTTTGTGTACTCCTGATGAAGCGGCGTTTCCGAAAGCGCTTGAGTTTTTATAAACTGTAGCACTGTATACATGTTTTCTCCCCATCTATTAATTTATTTCCAACATTTTCGTATCCCCTCGGGGATCCAGTTCTTTTTGAAAGGTATTTTGTAGATGTATGTATTTCATTTATTTTATGGTTGCATATCTGTCCCAGAACGCAAGTCATACTCACGACTATATTTAGAAGTAAATACTGAATATACATGTTGCGGTGTGTAGACGAGTATGTTGTATTTGAAAAACAGACATATTAAACATTTCCTTGAAAATATATCACGATGATATATACTATATTCATAGAATTATTTTTTCCTGAAAATAAAATACATGTTTGTTTTCAGCAGTTGAAATCTACTATAGTTCTGCGAATATTGGTACTTTAAAATTTTGAATACGTCTGTTTTCATCAAATACAGTCCACTCTCAGTAACTCAAATTGGCTTACTTCGAATTTCCGCTGAAGTCGAATTTTTGTCACGGTCCCAATTTTTATTCCTTCTATTTTATGCAATTTGACTTCTTTTAAGTCAAATTTCGACAAGTCGAATTATTCGCTAATTCGAAACTATATTTTCTGGTCCCAAACAGGAATCTATACAGTAATTTACACTCGCTAATTCAATGTTCATTTGAAGTGCCGAATGCAAGTTTGATCAAACACATCAGCAGTATTGAAGTTGATTTGTGACAGCAAACAAAAGTGATGATAATTGCTGAGATGATCTTGACACTCTGTGCCACAAATAATTAAATCGTTGTGACATGTTTGTTACTTTATGTTCTTGTCTCTGATTTTCGTGTGTAAATTAAGGCTTGTTATCGAGGAAGTTTGTTTACGATAATTGAAAGCAAAGGCCATCACGTGGGTTTAAAACAATTATAATTTGTGAAAATATTGTGTCATTGTATACATGTCTTTCAATGTTTTAAATAAAATATGAAATCATAAATATTTTGCTGATTTATATAATTACCAACACTTTTTTATACGGCTCTTAACATGCTATGATCTCGAATATATATACAAACTGACGAAACGAAAGTAGCATGCTGCATACAGGTCTCAAATTTGAGCGTGGTAATACGATCAGTAATTTATGTAATTGCGTTTTCCTGTTTGATCTGAATGAAATTATAACAGTAAAGAAACATATTCATCAACATATATGAAAGGAAGAAAGCATGTATTTCATTAAAAGTCGGCTCAATATCGGTAATATATATGTATAGTGTAATATGCTACTAGTGTAAAACTGGTGGGTGTGGGGTATTAAAATTTAAAAAGAAATCGCTCAAAATCGTTTAATTCGAACTTCGGATAACTCGAACTTTTCTCCCGGTCCCCTTGAAATTCGAGATGATTGAGTGCTGGACTGTAGCATGTTTTCGTTTGTTTTAATATGATTATTTTTTTTTAATTTATGATTTAAAAAAACATAGGATGATCGCAATACTATGTTTAACACTGTGTGAGATACTGTAATTTAACAGACAGTGTGTTTGGTTCACATGCGACACATGCGACAGTATCAAAACCACTTGTTTTACCGGATTCAACATTGTGCAAGAAAATATTCATATAATTATACCATTAATATTATAACATGTGTGTTTATAAACCAGATGTCTACTCCAACTGCTTATCCTTGTTAATAAATGTTTGATAGTGGATGTCAGCAGGGAACTTGAATTGACCTAAAATCAAACGGATCATCCTCTTTCCACTGTCCACCAATGAAGTTTCATGAAATTTGCTTTAGGTGAAGAGGAAAAACTTTGTCGGGCAAGACTTTTCATTTTCGGTCATGGTAACTGACCTTTCAACTACTGACTACAAAATAAACAGGGATTTTCATTTCACCAAAGGCAGTCAAAGTATGACGTTTTATGAAATTAGCTTAAGAGAAAGTAAAAGAGAGTTTCAGTTGCGGACACGATTTTTCATGATCAAGTCACTGTGACATTGACCTTATTAGATTTACTGAACTCAATATTAATAGAGATCATACTCTTACCAAAGGCAGTCAACCCATGACGTTTGAATATATTTACTTCAGGGAAAATAGAGTTACGGTGCGGACAATGGTTTTTCATGATCGGATCAGTGACCTTGACATTTGATCTCGAACTAAATAGGGGTCATTCTGTCACCAAATGCAGTCAACCCATGTAGTTTCATGATACATGTATTTGCTTCAGTAAATAAGAGAGTTACATTGTTGCCAAGGTATTATATGATCGTTTCAGGGTGATATTGACCTTTGACCTATTAACCTCAAAATCATCAAACGGTGCTATAGTTTTATCACAGGTAGTCAACCCATGGCGGTTTCAAGAGAGCTTCCTTCAGGACTAAAGAGAGAGTTACAGTCCGGACAATGCGTTTTTATTATCCAGTTAGTGACCTTGACCGTTGACCCACTTAAAATCAAAAGGATCTCCCTCTCGCAATAGCTGCGAATCCAGTCCATTAAGTTTCATGAGATTTTCTTTAGGGAAAGTGGACTTACAGTTTACAACATTTTACATTATCATGTTACGGTGACAATGACCTTTGATCTAATGACCTCAAAATCAAAAGAAGGCATCATTCTCTCCACCAAATGCACTCAAACCATGAAATTTTATGAGATTTTCTTCTTGGGAAAGTGGACAGTGCAGACATGGTTTTTCATATATCATTATTAGGGTCACGGCGCCCTTGACCTTCAATATTTGATACGCACATACTAATGCTATCGTACAAAGTATTCGTCAAAAATCTAACAAGTATTGCAGACAAAGATTTGTGACGGACGAACGGAAAGATCCAAATATAACTCTGTCTCACCTACCACTTTGTGGGTAGAAGACATAATTATAAAGACAATATTTTAGTTCATATTTATATTTTATTAAGCAAACAATTGAGCGAACTAATAAACTTCAGCATTGACACTGGCCAGTGAGTGTACATGGAGTCTTCTGTCACATGACGTGCAGCCTGAAAGAAAATATAAGACATCTAGAATAAAAAGTTAATATAAGTCGAGCAGAGTATTCAATGTTGAATCAGGTGCTGTCGAGGAGGGCTAGGAGGGCATGTTTAGAGGAATGGGACAGTTTTAGAATTTAATTATTGTTTAACGCTCATCATAACACGTTGTTTAGGGTTATTTTGAACCGCCCCAAAGAGAGGAGAGAATAAGATACATAGGCATCCAGGAACTCCTGCCCTACGCTTACGTACCGATTAGATACCTATGGTTCTTTCACGTGCTTGGAGGACAGACTCCGGATACACAGGACCACCCGGTTTACGTTCTTCCAATTAGACGAACGAAGCTAGCAGGACACATTGAAGTAACCCAGTGGCGCCAGTACAGACTTGAATCCGTGTGTCACTGGATTCTAAAGCCGATATGCTATAAACGTCTCTTGACCAAAACTGACGTAAATGGCACATCAATTAAAGGGTCAATACATATTTATATTGTGTATCATACGAGTATATGATATGATCTGACATGATTACGGAACATTTGTAATGTATTTCTTATCTAACAGTACAACAAGTAATCTATTATAAGAAAAGTTAAGTCTGACAGAGGGTGCAAATGCTCTATAAGCCATACTTTTTCTTCGAAATAAAACACGATTGAAAGTGAGGGCAGTTGAGAAGACACTTTTGTAGATGTTTGGTCTTTTCTGATGTGAAAATGTGTAAAACAGACACATGATTGGACATTTGCTCTGTATACCTTTAATAAATTGGGGACGCATCACACAGAACATAATCATATTGTAATTTGTTGATGTTAAAGAGACACACGGCAATCTTGAATTATTTATCAAGCATCAACAT
>JAWPHD010017808.1:0-42839 GCA_037043455.1 Cyrtodaria siliqua
TGCGCGTTCGTGTGGTTGAATGTGGTCCTTGAATGCTAAATTTCTTGTTCGACTTTTATATCTGCTTGAGAATCATTGCTCTTATGGTAGTATGGACTTATTTACGTATCGGTGCTTTACGTTAGTGAATTGATTGCGATTTGAAGCTGGAATACTGCGCCGAAATTAACCTGATTTTCGGTAAAATTCATTTGTTTACATAGGGGACTAAGACAAACGACGAGCAGAGTCAAATTTGCACTTTTGTGACTTTGAACTCGGATATCTCAGCGAATGTACAAGAGATCGTAGGGAGAAAGGTATTGTTGGATAGGAAATTCATTTCTGCACATGTTAGTATATAGTGTGTGTGTAACTGAGATTGTTTCGAACGTCTGCTTGACCTCTGAAAAAGAACACCAGCATTTTCCAAAATTTCGCGATCATCTCCTTTATAGACAATTATAATAATAGAAGGCAAATATTAAAAGTTACCAGTTCCTGTGTGTTAATTGGTATCATACCTGTCCAGTCTGTAGGAACTGATATTGCAATGATGAGAATGTAATTATATAATAATTATGATTGACAAGAGTGTTTGAGGATTGATTGGAGACTTCTATGTAAATTGTTAAAAGAGGGTGTGGTCGTCGTTGAGCTATGACGGAAAGACAGAGATAGTAGAGGAGTTTTATATTGAAGTATAAATTGAAAATTAACTTTGAATGCTAAATTTCCTGTTCGACTTGTATAGCTGCTTGAGAAGCATGGCTCTTATGGTAGCATGGTAGGTACCCATCGTAAGAGCTATGATTCTCGCCGCTAATTCTAAATTACCCTTATGGTAGCATGGTAGGTACCCTTCGTAAGAGCTATGATTCTCGCCGCTAATTCTAAATTACCCTTATGGTAGCATGGTAGGTACCCTTCGTAAGAGCTATGATTCTCGCCGCTAATTCTAAATATTCTCGCCGCTAATTCTAAATTACCCTTATGGTAGCATGGTAGGTACCCTTCGTAAGAGCTATGATTCTCGCCGCTAATTCTAAATTACCCTTATGGTAGCATGGTAGGTACCCTTCGTAAGAGCTATGATTCTCGCCGCTAATTCTAAATTACCCTTATGGTAGCATGGTAGGTACCCTTCGTAAGAGCTATGATTCTCGCAGCTAATTCTAAATTTAAACCCTTATGGAAATAAATATGTGTATGGTTTTATATTCAGTTCCAGTACTTTTCTTTGCTTTAAATGATACTCATTAATTTAAAGTATATTCATCAATGCAAGTTGGAGCTATGGCTTCATATTGCTGATATGACGGCTTTTATTATCCGATTTCAGATTAACAGAATGGATATATCTTCGTTGTTTATCATCCGATTTTTTAAATTCTTTCACACTTTCTAAGTTTTTCAGAATTCTTAATTAACAAAGCGTGTTTGAGTATATATCAGCATTCTCTTTTTTAAGTTCTACATTAAATATATTCAATGTACACTTTTTAGTTTTGTCAACGCTTATATCGTTAATTACAAATAATGATCATAAAAAAACGTCCGACGATTTCCCGTCGGACATTTTCAAACATACATGTATATGGTAGGCGATACAAGTGTTCCGTGGGGCACCCTTCTAGTGTTATATAGAAGTCAGTAATAATAAAACGAAGTTCTTTTTACTGATGTAAATATCGTCGTGTTTTGCAATAGACGCTTTTTTTCTTGTTCTTGTCATACTTTTCTCGACTTCTGTCGATCCGTCACCAGACCGTTGTTACTGCCTCCATGTCAGGCTATACAACTATATGTAATTGATTTTGAGCTGTTATTATTAAAACCAGATGTTTCGTACGTGTGTGCGCATCATACGATGGCAATTACGGGCAAACGCTTGACATCTAGAAGTAGAGGAACATATAACAATAACAAGAGAATGCGAGCGTCTATTAAAAAGAACACGATGAATGCAAACATCCGTAAAATAAATAGAGGATCTATGAGTACTCTTTCATTGTTGAATTTATTAAACGAGTTGCCCAAATGATATAATGCGAGGCTCTTGTCGAGCATTATATCATATTTGCTAACGAGTTTAATAAATTTATTAATGAATGAGAACGAATGTTAGATTCTATTTAACACATAACTCACATATCGACTTTTATTGCAGTTTTGCCTGTCGCTTTAACACGCGAAACCGACATTAACCGTGGGAATTGGATCATAGTCATTATCGATTTTTTTTTACAGCGCATACTAGGCTCATTTGCATACTTATATACTAGTTGTATATGACAAATATAGAATGGTGTTATTCCCCTCCCACACCGTAAGTTATGTGATAATTTCGGTTTATTAATTCACTCTCCTGTATAACATAAACGTTTTATCACATAACATCCCCTGTTAGCAGTGTCGAACACCCATTTAATATTCTATTGTATGACACACGTGTAATACAACCTGGAACGATATTGATTGGTTGAGCTAAACCTGTAACACTACGCAAGTTTATTAACTGAAACTATTTTATTTATTACAAATTCACCCAGATCTGAGTCATAAACTTATTATTTGTGACTACTTATAAAAATAATGCACGTTATACAAAACATTGTTGTTGGTTTGTTAAAAAGTTGGCCTAAACCGCTATTTTGTAAAGAGTTAAAACACAAACTCTTTTATACGCGACATTATGTGTGAGACGCGACGTTACGACGTCACATATTTTATGACGTTTTGTCGCTAAAGTGTGTCTGACGTCGTGGCGGTTCTATGTCCATCTGAATTAATTTTTACTAATTTGATTGCAATGTTATGTGATAAAAAGGATCTTAAACTCGTTCCCATTCCATATAAGATTTATGAAACTCGTTATGAATTATTTTTAATTTTAACTCGCCAAAAGGCTCGTTAAAATTAAAATAATGCATAACTCGTTTCATAAATCTTATATGAAATGGGAACTCGTTTAAGATCCTCTATATATTTTGGTGTCAGACATGGAGTATTGCAGTGTATTTGTCATTTATAACTTATTCTCAAAGGCTTTTTTAGATATATTTTATTAATTAAGGAGTCAAGTTCCCTTAATTGTAAAGCTCAGCTGTCTATGTCCTTCAGTATAACTACACTCAGTATATTTTAAAACGCAACACTTGGTGGTTTTTTAATTTCTAGAGAATTTCCAAAAATCCTCGTGCAAAATGTGTTTTAACTGGAAGAAGTAGAACAAATCGTATGCAACTGTTTATCGCCACATGTTAACCTTTGGGACAAAGATACTTGTGTACCAATATAGAATACAATCTTGATTTGAACAAAAAACAACATACTCGGACTAAAACATATCGAAAATCAAAAAATGTTGCGTTTTATAATGTACGGAGTACACTTTGGTTTCAGACATGGGGAAGTGCAGTGTATTTGTCATTTATAACATTCTCAAATGCTTTTTTAGAATATTGTTTTTGTTTTAATTTTGGAAGCAAATCCCTTTAGTTTTAAAGCTCAACTGTCTATGTCCGTTGATATAATTACTTAATAAGCACTTGAAACAGAAGGTGCTATGCGAAATGGAGAATTTGGTTTTCTACTCATAGACGTATTAAAATATATCGTGTCCGTAAGTATATCTTGTCTTTTTTGTTTTTTAACGTTTAAATACATGTCTCGTATATTGGGCCACTGATTGATATGGCTTTTGAACTTTTAAGGACATATCTCGTATATTCGGCCACTGACTGATATGGCTTTTGAACGTTTAGGTACATGTCTCGTAAATTCGGCCACTGATTGACGTTTATGTACATGTCTCGTATATTCGGCCACTGATTGATATGGCTTTTGAACGTTTAAGGACATATCTTGTAGATTCGGCCACTGATTGATATGGCTTTTGAACGTTTATGTACATGTCTAGTATATATTCGGCCACGGATTAATATGGCTTTTGAACGTTTAGGTATCCGGCCACTGATTGATATGGCTTTTGAACGATTAGGTACATGTCTAGTATATTCGGTCACTGATTAATATGGCTTTTGAAAGTTTAGGTACATGTCTCGTAGATTCGGCCACTGATTGATATGGCTTATGAACGTTTAGGTATCCGGCCACTGATTGATATGGCTTTTGAACGTTACGTGTAAATACGTCATCACGGAGACCGTTATGTTTACTATATGGATTTACAGCAATGTCAAAAATGAACACAAGACCGATTCAACACCTGACAACGTTTTATTAAGGATATTATTTTTTTAATAACATAAGCAATGTCTATATTTTACACTTGATCTAAAATAAAATCATATACACTCTGTTAATATACCAAATAAAATCTTTCAGGTAATATTATGTTACGAAGTCTATCAAAGGAAAGTGTATCAATTTTACATTCACTTAAGAGATACACATCATCTTAGAAGAAACTAAGTAAGTAAATATCAATTTAACAGACTGAGTAGTATTTTTGAATTATGTAATAGATAGAGTCTGGTCTCGGTCTCAGTGAGTTGGTTCATTTAAACACCAAGATGGGCGTATCCCAGTGAGCTAAGAGAGACTCTTTCTGTTTTGTAGTATGGTGTATTTAGAGACCCTGTCAGAATATCTACCATTTTCTAACTCCATTATTTGAAAGTTAGAGCATGGTATATCTCCGCCCCATTAGTTATTCTGAATTTACATTGTATACATCAACGGACATTTATGTTTACCATTTTCTAAATTCCATTGTATGGAAGTTTGAGCATCGTTTTTCTAACTTCCATTATTTGGAAGTTAGAGCATGGTATAGCTCCGTCCCATTAGTTATTCTGAATTGTATACATCAACGGAAATTTCACCAACCATACTACAACAATTGCTATAGTAATATCTACTAATATAACGATATGCTTAATATTAGCAGTGTGTTTTCATGGCCCCAATGTAGTTTAACAGCATGCGTATTGAGTATAACACTGCTTAAAGGGACTGGAGGCGATTTGGGTATTGATTCATAATATTTTCATCAAATTATGCAATAACGACTTATTCCCTTTGACAATTAATACACATAAAAAAAGGAAAAATAAGAAAATAAAAGTTTTTTTTGTTATTATTATGTTTGCTATTAGTTGAACATATAATTCAGTAAAATGTACATCTATCACAATATGCATTACTACTTATGATTTACCCTACACTTAACACTCGTTAATCGACACGTTTCCAAACCAAACTCTTTCATAAATAATACATTGAGCCGTCGAAACATAAGACACAATTAAGTACAGTTTAACCTTATATTAAATAAAGATATTATGTTGGTTTGATTTATGTTTGGATAAATATTCACAATTATTCCAGATCGCCTCCACTCCATTTAAATAAATACTATATAATCTGTTCTAATTCATGAGAACACGATAGTACAAGTAGCTCCGATTATCTTCATAAAGTATATGTAAACTTTAACCATTATAATAATATTTCTTATTATAAAGTTTAATTTTATTGCATCGACCTTGACATTGCCAAATGTTGATTTTTTTATAACTACAAATCTTGGTTAAATATTGGATTTGTAAACGCATAAGGTTCAGTTCCGTACTTTAATCTGAATAGAAATATTTTTATTTTAAAATATATATTTGCTTTTATTTGTTTTAGGACTTTGCCAATAAAGATGAGCCTTATGCGTCCACTTCAGACATAAACTGTACTATACGATTACATGTTAACACAATATAATTCACAATATACTTTCAATATAGATAGACATGCATGATAAATAAGCGACATACGGCAATCTTGATTTCCTTTAAACGCCCCGTTTCCTGTTTTTCCTACATGGTTGATGGTAAGCCTTATCTTACACATGGGGGAAGATAAAAGTCACGCGCATCAACAATAACGTGACATCATTGTGTTAACAATCAATCACGCAAAACGTTAGAAATTGGCGACGTCAACGCACAAAATGTCAATGATATTCAAGAAAAAGAATCAATCATGGGTATCCGGTTAAGAATTATTCCAACCCTGGACCCATGACAGATTCGTATCATCTACATTACTTTACAATTAATTCTTACTTAAATAGTTCAACGCAAATTGTTTTTGATTATTTATAGTTGTGTGACTTTATTACATTTTTATGGTGAAATGTTGGGATTTCTCAGTGAAAAAATATTCACAAAAATAACTAACTGTGACGCTGAGTTATGACGTAAATGCAATGTTGCTGACGTCGACGTCATCGGCCGATAACGTTCAATAACGCGAATAAGTTCGATTAAAATCATGCATAAACTGATTTAAAATGTATCTAATAGATTATTTAACTGCTCTTTTTGATTATTGTGAAATCCTTCACTCGATGGTAGACGTGTTTTTGTTTTTCACTCACTCTACCATCTCGTGAAGGATTTCCATATAATCGATCCCATCAGTTAAATAATCTCTATATACTGCACACAACATATATTTAAACCTATAGTAGAATGACGATGACAAAAGGAAAACGCCTAATATCATATGCAAACTAGATTAATAAATGTAGGTGCTAATTTTAATGCTTGATATAAACTTGATGATTGCCGAATGTCACTTTAACTAACTATACAAACAACGCAAGCAAAGTGGATGAGGAGCCAATGGACCTCTTTTCAATACATAACAAAACAAATGTAACTTATTTGATCGCATTTGTTTGTTTATTTACGCTTTCCCCCATTTTAATTAGATCATTGGTCAGGTAAACGTATGCCCTTTTGACCAGTTTTAATAAGGATAAGTACAATCTATTTTACGTTATTTCCTATAACAGCTCCAAATCAACGTGTACTCCCCAACCCCGCCCCACCCCACCCCCACAAACGTCAGTAACATATTTATTTTGGTATGCATCTATTAGTAATTATTGAATAGAAAAATATGTTTAAGGACATTTCCTAAATAAATCCTATAAATATATTTTTATAACATTTGGTACACAATTAGAAGTGCCTTTTGTATGAATATTTCAACTTTACAAATAACATTTCGCGGACTTGTTTTTGAGATTTCTTAAGGTAAGTAGATAAGTAGACCCATTTTCCATTTTTGACAAATCGCCTACAGTTTCAGTATTGTCTGAAAACTGACGAGTTTTGGAGAATAAAAAGCATATAATTTGTCTTTAGCTTCAACATCTACTTACCTTTTTTATTTAAATGAATTCTACATCAGTAATATTTCATGGTTTAAGTTAATACTTCTATTCATATAGACAATTCTGCGCTGAGTAAGAACTTTGTTTGTATGGTGTTTTACGGTCGATTTATTTTGTTGATTTTTTTTTTGAAACTATAAAGCGTCTAAACAAAATGAATCTCTTCAAGGCCTTTAACACACAATGAACTATACTTAATTTCAGTGTATCAACAAATATCTTCAATATATAAACCGTAAATAGGGTTCATAATTATGAAAACTATTGAAAAATACATACACTTTTGAAAACGTATGTTGTTTGTGAGCACATTCGCGCTAAGGCAGCTATCAGTGAACATGATGCGAATAAAGAAGTGTAGGAAATGTCCTTAACTTATAACACAGTTATAATTATGGAGAAAAAGCTACGTTTAAACAGTGAACAAAATGTTAACAAGTCAGATATATCGAATACATAATCATGAGAACTAACCAGATGTATCCCGTAATTGTTTCGTATATTATATCGATATATAATACATTTACGAGTAATAGTTTATCTTATAATTTAACATAATTATTTTACTGTTATAAACGATATGCCGAAAATGGGGCTTGAACCCAGGCCCTCCAGTTCAGTAAGTAAATGCTTTACCAACAGGCGTCTTTGATCAACAGAGAAAATTGGCAAAATATTTTTGATGACTATCTATGCCAATGCCATTTAATCAAACGGCAAATGAAACTGTTTTTCGATTATTATAATTAAAAAATATTTACTATTAATGTTTTGATTTCACTTAACATTATAACAGATTTTTAAAGGGAATTTAGCGACACTGCCAAACAATCTTTATTATTGAGAGTTCCGAAAAACTTGGGAAAAGGTGTAATAATTATCAAAATCGGAAACAAAGAATACATGACTATTTGTAGGTTGTTCTGAAACGAATAGGGGGCCTCCATTTTGAGAACTATGACGTCATAGATCTAAATTACTATATATGGCATAATGGTAAAGCAAATAAAATCACTGCAAAGGAATGTACAATCCATTTTCCATCTATAAATCAGATAATTACATCTGTATAAATAGTCCATATATGGTATTTTAGGACTGTGATGTCATAGTTTTCAAACTGGCGGCTTCCATATCCGTTTCAAAATAACTAAATTTTTAAATGATGATATCTTCTTGGTTTATCATCCGATTTTGATAACTCTTTTACCCTTTACAACGTTTTTCATTACTCTCAATAATAAAGATTGTCGACATTTGAGATGAAAATAAAGCATTTTAAATAGTAAATACTGTTGCCTCAATTTCTCTAAAAACGTCCGGAGAGAAAAAAAGCCTAACAATTAAGGATAAGTTGCAGTTTTCTTCTTTTCTCTTCCAAAACACGACTTTGTAAGTAGTGACTATAATGTTATTACACTTAATTTAGACATAATGTATTGCAAAAAAAATATAGGATTATATTAACACATAAGTTGTATATAACAAATGTTTGAATATATTATCTCAGCTATAAATAATAATCAGTTTTCATGACCGCAGCATGTGTGACAGTTTATATTCTAAACGAAATAACCATGAATTTGATAATTTCTTACACACAAATAGATCACTGGAAATCGCGCCCATTATTTGAAGCTTTCCACGGTGTATTAGCCGCGTAGGAATTTCCAGACAAGATTAAAGTATTTGCTCATAATGTTGGCAGACATTTTTACGTGCCATCTATGAATAATTTTAAAGTCGCGGTCCCAATGATAAAATTTTAAGCTAGAGAATATATTTCATTAAATATCGACATGACAAAAATATTAAAATCGCAATAATATTTATACACACTTTAAGCTTAAACACCACGCCAAACTTGTGTGATAATAACACAGTAGATCCTCTAGATCTGTAATCTATATTACACGAATACACGCCATATATATTCTATAACCGACCGAAAAAAGAAGAAAAAATATAATAGTCTCTATCCAATATAATTACATTATTATCAAACTTGATACATCCATGTAATATCCCCATGCGATAGAATTTATCCGCGTAAAATGATTCTAATTAATACAATCCATTCGTTAATACAATTTCATTCGCGTAAAATAACCTACATAAAATATAAATCCATTTGCCTAAAATAGCCTCTATCCAATTGAAATCCATTGCCTAAAATAGCCTCTATCCAATTGAAATCCATTTTTCTAAAATTGCCTCTATCAAATATAAATCCATTTGCCTAAAATGTATAGCCTCTATCCAATTGAAATCCATTTTCCAAAAATTGCCTCTATCAAATATAAATCCATTTGCCTAACATATATAGCCTCTATCAAATTGAAATCCATTTCCCTAAATAACCTCTATAAAATATAAAACCATTTGCTTAAAATAGCCTCTATCAATTACAAATCCACTTCCCTAAAATAACCTCTATAAATTACAAATCCTCTAGTAAATACAAATATATTTATATATTATTTGATACAATGCCTTTTTGCGTAAAAATCCCTATCAAATACAATTTAACCTCTATGCAATACAATTAGCTCCTATCTAATAAACGTAGGCAAACAAAGAAAGACACTATTGAATACTATTATATATTATATAATACAGACAGTTTGCTAAGCACCAAAACTGTTTCACCTTATTTTTGAACCAAGACGCGAAACTGTATTTTGTAGAGTGACATGCAAAAATACACAAGAACACTGTTTTCTAATCAGTTTTTGACAATAAAACAATGAATTTCATATAAATTAATCGTAAAACAAAATGAATTGCTGAGGTTTATGCTGTTGGTAAAACTAGCCACTGTACTTGAATTGGTGCTTAGTAAACTTTGGGTAGTAGATATTACAGTAAACAAACCCCTTATTATATCCATTGCAATTATATTTACATTCGTAGCCGATAACAATAGATATCAATATATTTAGATATGATTGACTTACTTACTTACCTTGGAAATGTTTCTATCCAAGGTGGTTCTTTCAGTGAAACGCAATTAACGTTAGCAGGTAAAGCACAAAAAAAACAATATTCAAACTAAATAAGTATCTTCTAAACTATACAGACATTTCTATATCTCATAGACTGGAACTATTTGATAATATTATATTGCCTATTTTAAATTATTCTTTTGAAGTGTGGGGTTTCCACAGTACAAACTATATTGAAAGAATACATACACTTTATTGCAAACGTATATTGAAAGCAAAACGTACAACGCAAAATTATTTTGTGTATGGTATCCTGGGCAGGTTTAGCCTAATCAATAACAGATTTTATAGAATTATTAAATATTGGTTGAAGATTTTAAACAGCAGTGAAAACAAGTATTGCAAAGTTATTTATAATGTTCCAAAATCAGATGCTGATATTTGCCCAAATAAAGTATCATGGGAAACCCTAGTTCGCGATTTATTATCGTCAATGGGTTTTTACTACGTGTGGCTAAACCAGAGTGTCGGAGATGTGGATATTTTCCTAGGTATAATTAAACAAAGACTTCATGATAATAAAATACAGTCTTTGCATGAATGTTTAGAAAGTTTATCGAGAGCAATATTTTTAAAAGAAATTGTTAGTTTTGATTTTCAATTATTTCTTAAGTGCATAAACTTACCCAAATTTAGAATATCGATGACCAGGTTAATTGTCTCGTCCCATAGCCTTGCTATAGAGACTGGTAGGTGACATAGACCTAGAAGTATACCATTAGCAGATAGAATATTTATACTTTGCAACAAACTTGAAGACGAATTTCATTTCATTTTAGATTGCGATCTGTTTAAAGAATATCCGAAAAATATATATTAAACCATTTTGGAATCGACCGAGCATGTTCAAATTAAAAGAACTTTTTAATAGCAAAAATGAAAAAGAAATTAAAGATTTAAGTGTGTATATTTTTAAAGCATTTGAAATAAGGAAAACGCTAATGAATTGATTTGATGTAATTGTAATTCCATGTCTCATTTTCTCCTTCTCAAGTGTAATGTTTTGTGTGTGAATTTAATATTGTATTTTCACATATTCATGTATATTTGTCTGTGGTGGTTTGTCACGTTTGAAAATGTAAATAGTGCATTTTTGATTGTGTTTGAAATGTATGTGTATGTGCTTAAATGTTCATGACATGGAGATGATTAAGAATAATACACCAACCATAACATTGATATATTTATATATGTTTAGTCACTTTCTCCGTAAAAATTTTAAATGGAAATTCTGACGTGTTCATGTGTTTTGTTTCTATTTTTGTTTTCTGTTTTGTTCTCTAAAAAGAAGTAAACAGTATAACTGTGTTTATTTTTTTGCATCGGATATTTGTTAAGTATGTAAGAATCTTGCTATGTCTGTTAACATGTATATGTATATATTTCATGATCACATGGGCCTATGGCTAATTGATTTTGAATAAAGTGTTTCTTCATATTGTACATAGAAATGGTTAAATAATAACAATATAATGAAAGTAACAAAGGTATTGTATTACTAATGCTAAGAATATTTGCAGCATAATACATATTCAATTTGGATTGTAATGGCCGTAATTGATGTATTTAAAAGGCCTGTAAGTCTAATTTACACGTTTCCCAATGAACAAAATGACATTCGCCTTCCAAACACTTAACTCTTAAAAATGATAAAGACAATATCAGAGATATTGTAACGATCCCCGCCGTACGTCCGTCCGTACGTTCGTCTGTATTGACCTATAACTCCTTCTACTCTGAAAATAAACAAGATTATAAAGGTCATATCATGTCTGCTTTTGATAAATCTGAAATTAAAAGCGGTTAAGATAAGCAAATATTGTTTTTTGTTTTCAATTATTATATATATATGTATACATATTTTATTATATTTAAGATGTATTTGCCGAAAAGAAAAGTTAAATCGGATGTATTTTGCATGGGCGTAGGAACGTTTCAATTATTGGGGGACCAAACGTTTTAAAAAAGGTATTTGACAATCAAAAAACGTATGTTTCAATTATTGGGTGGGAGGGGGGCAAACTTTTTCACCAAATTCTTGACAAGCAAAAAAAAAACGTTATCCACGCTCAATTACCATAATTGCACCAAAACATACAACCTTATATAGGGTAAAAAATAATATATTGTTTCACTGATTACATCTATTTATACCATACTCAATTATAAAAAAAAAGTATTTGCCGAAAAAAACATATAGTGTGTATTTGGGCAAAAATAGGGTATATTTGAGTGTATTTGGGTAAATCGTGCTACTCTCACAGTTTCAAACAAAAACACAGGATTAACACAGGCCATGCCGAGTGAAAAAAGCCACTAGAATGTTTTCTGCATGCGTTCACTGTTTAAAACTTAGTCATTATTCTCCAGTTCATTTTCCAAATAATTTTAGAAATTTCGTGTTAATGCAACTGCTACTTTTTACGATTCCATGGCAGTTTACAAGACCTTGAAAAAAAATGGCGTCGGTGTACAAAAAAGTAAAAAATCAATGAAATAAGTATAACTAATAAAGAAAACCGAGCAATCGTATTTTAAGGACCATTCCTAGAATTTGCATATATGAAAAAAAAACACATTCGGTTATAACAGTCATAATTCCTGTGAATGTTTAGAACCATATTCCAATGCGCACTAAATATGTGAATTGCCTCACGCGCAGGCGTTCACTATATTTATCCGCGAAATGTCCGTATTCTGTTAAAGGGGAAGTGTGGGGACGAACTATTTTAGATTTTCTTTTAAGTGAATAAGAATGTTTTTGGTAGTTCATGAATTGATAAAAAAAAAAGTAAGTAATTTAGTATTTCGGCTGTATTTTGGCTCGTATGTGAAAAGTTATAAAGTGAATTTATCACTTTTCTAACACTCGCCAAATTAGAGCCGAAATTCTAAATTACTAACCAAGTAATTCTTCTTTAACCTATTGCCAATATACTCCGACATAACAATGGGGAGGAGATATATAAGTACTGACGTCATGTTAGTTAGTGATGTAATGTAATTGCAATACTCATTAACAGAAACCTGCATCACAGCTGTTTTACAAATGCATTACAAATTAAATGCTCGTTATAGATCCGGCAAACACTCATATAATGTCTAACTTACGTGCTAACGCCGCAGCAGCCAGCTTATTATTAGTCCAATACCACCAAGTAACATTCCAGCAAACGTCGTGTAGGTCCGATCGGATCCTTCAAATGCTGAATCAGTAAAGTGCAGATTAATATGATACTGCCTACGTATTAAATATACGCAACCAATGTTTGTCATCAGTGCTTCCCTCTCTCTCTATCCGAAATTTGCTTTACACCTAGGTTAACATTCGGAACCAATGCAAAGGTACAGTTCAATGAGTGGGTGGGATGGGGTGGAGGTGCAAGGGTAAATTGTGTTTAGCTGTTAATCGCGAAATTAATATTTTTGTTATCGTTGTTATTTACTGTTAACTGTTTGTTTTTTTAGTATGTTTAAACATTATTTGTTATCTGTTATCATCAAATTCAATTTGCTGTTATCCAGTTTTATTATATTTACGAGCGTGAAAGATTGGGGTGTCTCAGCGAAAGATATTTATAATCGCTAAATATAAACTAACTCCAAACACAAAAATAACTGTGACGTTGAATTATGGCGTAAATAAAGTGTTGCTGACGTCGACGTCATTCGTCAATAATGTTCAATAAAGCGAATAATTTAGGTTACAATTATACATAAACTGATTTAAAATGTAATAAATAGATTATTTTACTGCTGGGTTCGATTATAGGGAAATTCTTCACTCGATGGTAGTCGTATTTTGTATTTTTCACTCACTCTCATACGCTCGTTCGTAAAAATAACAACAAGTCTACTATCCCGTGAAGGATTTCCCTATAATCGATCCCTGCAGTTAAATAATCTCTCTATATAAGCATATAAGAGCATTTATGGTATTATATCAATATATTCTTTCCACTGCATCAACTATATAACATAATCAAGTTAAGTTCAGTGTCAAGATCGATACCGATGCCACTTACAGTGACTTACTTTAGTTGAAAACGCATTAAATATAGTACATGTACATACTACTTGTATATACTTCGTTAAACATGATATAAAGTTAATCCAGTTAGACAGTGTGTTCATTTGAGACATAATTAAAAACCCGATTTCCTCCACCCACTCTCCCCCACCACCCTGGGCAGACATTGGAGTTTGAAACACAAAACACCACGTTGGACGGATTAAAGTAGTATTGCCATCGCATTTTGTAAGTGTTTTGTATTGCTAGTTTAAATAATAAGCGAAAATTGCTGAAAAGATATCCAAAAGGCGATAGTAGAGAAGATGAACATACCTTGAATCTGCCTAGCTGCAAGTAAAAAGAAATAACAAACATGAAACAACAATAATCCCGTTTAATCAAACATTTGAAATAAAAGTCTAGAACACTCAGCCGTATGTCTCCGTCTATGAGAGAACGGATTGACGCAGATTGCGAACTTGGGTGATCGAGAAACATTAATTTAAGTTAGGACTAGCCGCAGTCAGCCGTCCCGCTTCTGACGGTGCCAAATTTTGACACCAGGGTCACCATTTGAACAAACTTGGTAGAGGACCACAAGCTTATAGCAAATGCAAAATATTAAACATCTGGCTCTTGCAGTTCCAGAGAAGAAGATTTTTTTCAGTTTTTCCCAATACAAGTCTATGTAAAACATGTGACCAATGGGGCGGGACCAAATGTAACCCCAGGGCCACCATTTGAACAAACTTAATAAAGGACCATAAGCTTATAGTTAACGCAAAATATCATTCCTCTGGCTCTTGCAGTTTCCGAGAAGAAGATTTTTAAAAACAAATTCCTATATGAGTCCATGTAAAACTGTGACCCCCAGGGAGGGGACAAATTATACCCCAGGGTCACCATTTGAACAGACTTAGTAGAGGAATATAATCTTATAATAAATGCAAAATATTAAACCTCTGGCTCTTGCAGTTTCAGAGGAGATTTTTTTTCTTCCTATATATATATATGTCTATGTAAAACTGTGACCCCCGTGGCGCGGCCAAATTTGACACCAGGGTCACTATTTGAACAAACTTGGTAGAGGACCATAAGCTTATAGCAAATGCAAAATATTAAACCTCTGGCTCTTGCAGTTCCAGAGAAGAAGATGTTTTTCAGTTTTTCCCTATACAAGCCTATGTAAAACAGTGACCCCCGGGGCGGGGCCAAATGTGACACCAGGGTCACGATTTGAATAAAATTGGTAGAGGACCATAAGCTTATAGCAAATGCAAAATATTAAACCGCTTGCTCTTGTAGTTTCGAAGAAGAACATTTTTTAAGTTTTTCCCTATACATGTCTAAGTAAAACATGTGACCCATGGGGCGGGGCCAAATATGACCCGAGGGTCACCAGTTGAACAAACTTGGTAAAGGACCATAAGCTTATACTAAATGCAAAATATCAAACCTCTTGCTTTTGCTGTTTCCGAGAAGAAGATTAAAAAAAATCCTATATAAGTCTATGTAAAACTGTGACCCCCTGGTCGGGGACAAATTAGACCCCAGGGTCACCATTTGAACAAACTTAGTAGAAGACCATAAGCTGATGCTACATGTAATACATGAGAGCTCTGTGCCATGTGGTTCCAGGGAAGAAGATTTTTTTCAGTTTTTCCCTATACAAGCCTATGTAAAACTGTGACCCCCGGGGTGGGGCCAAATGTGACCCCTGGGTCACCATTTGAACAAACTTGTTCGAGAACCATAAGCTTAAAGCAAATCCAAAATATTAAACCTCTGGCTCTTGCAGTTTCAGAGAAGAAGATTTTTTAAATTTTTCCCTATACATGTCTATGTAAAACATGTGACCCTTGCGGCGGTGCCAAATATGACCGGAGGGTCACCATTTGAACAAACTTGGTAAAGGATCATAAGCTTTTACTAAATGCAAAATATCAAACCTCTGGCTCTTGCTGTTTCCGAGAAGAAGATTTAAAAATAAAATCCTATATAAGTCTATGTAAAACTGTGACCCCCTGGGCGGGACAAATTATACCCCAGGGTCACCATTTGAACAAACTTAGTAGAGGACCATAAGCTGATGCTACATGTAATACATGGGAGCTCTGTACAATGTGGTTCTATAGAAGAAGTTTTTTCAGTTTTTCCCTATACAAGCCTATGTAAAGCTTTGAGCCCCGGGGTGGGCCAAATGTGACCCCTGGGTCACCATTTGAACACACTTGGTAGAGAACCTCTGGCTCTTGCAGTTTCAGAGAAGAAGTTTTTTAAGTTTTTCCCTATAATGTCTATGTAAAACATGTGGCCTTGGGGCGGGGCCAAATGTGACCCTAGGGTCACCATTTGAACAAACTTGGTAAAGGACCATAAGCTTCTAGTAAATGCAAAATATAAACCTCTGGCTGTTATAGTTTCCGAGAAGAAGATTTTAAAAACAAATCCTATATAAGTCTTTGTAAAATTGTGACCCACGGGGCGGGGACAAATTTGACCTCAGGATTACCATTTGAACAAACTTATGTATTACATGTAGCTGATACATGTAGCTGATGCAAACATGTATTACATGTAGCTGATGCTACATGTAATACATGAGAGCTCTGTGCCTTGTGGTTTCAGAGAAGAAGATTTTTTAAAGTGTTTTCCTATATGACTATATGAAAAACATGCAAAATCTCAATATTCAAACTTTAGACCTCCGATGCACAGCCATTTTTGACCACGGGGAGTTCATTTGAACAAACTTAAAAGTCTTGGCGTTGGCGATCATTTTAAAAGAAAAACTGTTAAAATATATACAGAATATTTTTTAAGGTTTCGACTATATATAGTATTGGCGGCCATCTTGGATGTCGTGCTGACCTTATGTTAACAAATCTAAAAGGCATTCATTTAAGGATCACCCATGTGAAGTTTGGTCAAAATTAGCCAAGCGGTTTCTGAGGAAAAGTCGTTTGAAAAAAAGTTAACAGACGACAGACGACGGACGACGGACAACTCGCCATCCCATAAGCTCTGCTGGCCCTTGGCCAGTAGAGCTAAAACTAGAACTCTTCCAGGATGGTATACTGATGAAATTCACAATGCAAGAGCGCTCAGAGATTTAAATCATAAATTGAAAAACTTGGATCAATATAATATATGGAGAAATAAAACAACATGAATTATTAAAAAAGAAAAGAGATTTTTTTCAACAAAGCCATTCTTAAAATTAAGGTCTCAAAATATACTTGGAACAAGAAATCCGTGGATTCACATGTCTCGCCTAACGGGGCCTGGACTAAAAAATAAAAAGGTCAATGATGTTTAAATGAAAGTTTGTAAACATTTTAGTAACTAAAAACAATCGAGTTTGCCGTTTGCTGAGATGACATTTAAAAACAAAATGCCATTCTATTAAAAACAAGAGGCCCAAGAGGGCTCTACTGGCTAAAACGGCTCTTATTCACCTGGTAATCATGGGCAATAAGTCCGCTGTGTGTAGTCTGTCATGGGCATTTTTTAATTTGTCCCACTTTCTTCTATGAATGAAATTTCATAAAAATGGGGTGGGGTATATTAACATTCTAAACAAATATGGTAAAGATCAGATAAAAAATGAAGTTACTACAGATTTAACAAAATACAATATAGCATTTTTCAATTTTTCAACAAATCAAGGGCCATAATCTGTCGTTTCTAACTAGATCTAGCTGGTTTTCAAACTTGTCCAAATATGCATTGATATACCATGCTTTGCACAACTAGACATCATACTGAGGCTTCCTGCCAAATTTTGTAGAAATCCAACAAGCCATTTAGGAGGAGAAGCGCCGGCAAGAAATTTAAAGTAAAAATATCAGTGCCATAACTCCGTCATAAATCAGCAAACTGGAACAAAAGCGTGATATGCACAACTAGACATCTTACTGAGGCTTCCTGCCAAGTTTTGTCGAATTCCAACAAATTGCGTTTAGGAGGCAACGAACTGGAGAAAAAAATACAATAGGCACAGCAATGTTTCCTGCTAACAAGGCGTTAACACAAAAAATAAAAATAAAAATAAAATAATAAAAAAATTAAAAAAATTAAAAAAATTAAAAAAATAAAAATAATAAATAAAAAAATAAAAATTATATATCTATTAAAAAAATGTATATATATATATATATTATTAATAAAAAAAAAAGCCAAAACATCTGGTAAAGTTTGGTAAAAATCAGATGAAAAATGAAAACCCTATCGTATTAACGAGGCAAACTATAGCATTTTTAACTAAATCAAGGGCCATAACTCTGAAGGCCTTTGGCCAGTAGAGCTAAAAATCATCAGCTCCAAAAAGTAGGTCAAGGTCATAAATGAAATCCAGGCATCCAAAAAAAAAGATGCACTACCGAAGACACAACTTTGTCAAAATAAAATATGTTTCTTCCAAAGATTAAGCTATAAATTAGGTTTAAAACATCTAGTGCATAATTCTAGTTCATGAGAAAGTGATGTAAATTTAACAATTAAAGTTATCTGCCCTTTGCTTGGATGGTGAAGGTCACATCCACATTTGCTTTGTCACGTTGCAATGTACCACTCAAGATACAACTATACTCGGCAAAAAAAGTTTTGGACCAGGGTATATTAAGTCATATAAAATAAAACTAGTGGACAGAATTTTAGTATCTTTTTTTAGTAACAAAGTTCTACCCTACCCGGTTAATGTGGTACCAGAAACATTAAATTCCAAACAAGATTTGATTTTAAAAAAATATCGCGAACACGCAAAGGGTCTGTAAAAAATGTGGCAAAGTCCATAAAAAGTAACAGTTACGGACACATTCGAGTAACCAATAACAATATTATTATTTTTTCGCAAACTTTCATTGTAAACGAAAATTATTGTTGATGTTGATCTATTGTGAATTATCAACTGAGATAATAAGGGTTATGGTCGAATGTCATGGTTCAGCGATCATTGTACGGGTTCGAACACTGCCATGGTCCAAAACTTTTTTTACATAGTATATAAGCAAAGTTTGTAAGGTTTTAGTGCATAAAGTTTGTGAAAAAGTGACCTAAACGCCAAAGTTGAAGGTAAAAATTGTAAGGTTATCTACCCTTGCTTGGAGGGTCAAGGTCACTTCCACATTTGCTGTGTCACGTTGTGATGTACTACTCAAGATACAACTATAAGCAAAGTTTTAAAGGTCTAGTGCATACAGTTTGTGAAAAAGTAAACCTAAACGCAAAAGTTGAACATAAAAATTATTAAGTTATCTGCCCTTTGCTTGGAGGGTCAAGGTCACTTCCACATTTGCTTTGTCACGTTGCCATGTACCACCCAAGATACAACTATAAGCAAAGTTTGAAAGGTCTAATGCATACAGTTTGTGAAAAAGTGACCTAAACGCAAAACTTGAATGTTGACGCCGCCGCCGCCGGAAAAGCAACACCTATGTCTCTTTTTTTCTTCGAAAAGGCGAGACAAAAACCACAAAACAGTTTCAAACACTGCTGACAGAGAATTAAATGTACCTAAACAAATTGTAATCGATGGCAAAATAATTGAAGAACTTCCCAATATAATAAATGTGTTTAATGAGCATTTCGTTAATGTCTCTAAAGTTGTTAACAAAGTTAAATACAAACCAGAAAAGTTTGATAAGTTAAAGAATGTTTTAAAAGAAAAGTTAAAGGGTTTCGTATTTAATATAGAGCTTATCACACCATTCGAGGTAAAAATATTAATTGATAAATTAGACGTAAATAAATCTACCGGATTAGATAGAATAGGACCAAGAATTATAAAACTATGTAGAGATATGTTAACTGTACCAATAGCTTCTTTGATAAATACATGTTTGATTCTTGGAGTTTATCCAAATAAACTTAAGGAAGCATGTGTTCTTCCTATACCCAAGACAGGTAACAGAGATAATGTAAATAATTACAGACCTATTTCAATCACAGGTTGAAGGAACGTGTTGGGAGTGAAAAAAAAATTTAAAAAAAAAAAAATTGAAAAAAAAGTCCTGAAAAAAATTTTTTTTTTTTTTTTTTGGACTACATTTGTTCACACACCTCAAAACATCAAATACATGAAAAACTGTACACCAAAAACAATCCTACCCAAAATTCTAACCCCGTGTAAGAGATATGAACAAGGTCACTAAGAGCTCGTTGGAGACTTTTCACATCATGTGTTTCCATCCTCGATTACAAATCACACATTCAACATTTTTTCAAATCTACTTGCGAGTTCCATCAAAATATGAACATACTTTCAAAAAAAGTTTACTTCAAACCCCAATTCCAACCAGTTTTTTTGCTACGAACATTGAAAGTCCAAAAAGAGCTAACATCACCGAGGTCGGCAGTTTACAATAAGAATTTCGCACCGTCTAACTCGGACAGACGGTGCTAATGCATCTACTTCCCTGGGCAAAAGTTACACGTTCTGCGAGAAGAATCGTCTTTTTGGGCGCTATTGACGGAAATAAATGCAGGTAATTGCTATAAATCGATCAATGAATACGTACTGTAACGATCCCATGTAAAAATATTGCTGGTATCCCTAAAATGAGAGTTTAATCGGCTTTTTCGTGTCGGTGCATTTTTCAAAATCCTAATTGTAAACTGCCGACCTCGGTGATGTTCGCTCTTTTTGGACTTTCAATGTTCGTAGCAAAGAAACTGGTTGGAATTGGGGTTTGAAGTAAACTTTTTTTGAAAGTATGTTCATATTTTGATGGAACTCGCAAGTAGATTTGAAAAAATGTTGAATGTGTGATTTGTAATCGAGGATGGAAACACATGATGTGAAAAGTCTCCAACGAGCTCTTAGTGACCTTGTTCATATCTCTTACACGGGGTTAGAATTTTGGGTAGGATTGTTTTTGGTGTACAGTTTTTCATGTATTTGATGTTTTGAGGTGTGTGTACAAATGTAGTCCAAAAAAAATAATAATATTTTTTTCAGACTTTTTTTTTCAGGACTTTTTTTTCAAATTTTTTTTTTCAATTTTTTTTTTCAGTCCCAACACGTTCCTTCAACCTGTGATTTCAATACTTCCAACAATTTCAAAACTATTTGAAAGATTCATTGCCAATCAAACTGATCAGACTGATCACACATATTGGATATGCATTATACATGTGTTTAGCATAATAAATTATGCAGACTTGTTAATTTGCATTAGGGTATGTTCTTTTAACGGTCGGAAATTGTGTTTAACGGTTTAACGGCTCCCCTAACTCGTCGCATTTAAACAAATTGTCAGATTGTTAAGGGAACCAAATACACTCACAATCTCAATAAGGGTCAATACAGTTAATCTATTAATGGAAGTCACATTTTGGTAATGTCATTATTTTGGTAATGTAATATGGTACATACCTAACTCTTCTGTAGCATATAGTGCATCTTTAAACAAGCGAATAGTCGTGTCTAGTCCTTCTATCAGGGTATTGACTGCTAAACGAACAAACTCCACAAACTCATCCAATCCTTCAATTCGGATGGTTATAACTATAGACCCCTCTCTCACAAAGTCTATATCTGCATGGTCTTGCAGAAACTGTACGACCTTATTGCTACTCTTCCTCCCCTGTAACAAATCTTTTTTAATCTCTTCATGAGCTTTATGTTTGGCAGACTCGTCATTTAAGTTACTTTTCAATACTGCCGTGAATTCTGTAAAAAAAAATGAATGAATGCCAGAATAGTACACCAATACTTACCTATACATTACCTTATTATTTGAAAACGTTTAAGATCGAAGTCACCTTAAACTATCATCTGAATCATCGTGATGCATGCAGGTCAGATCTAATTTGTGTTTTTAATTACAGGATAATGTTCGCCTTATCAGCAATAACGCAACAATGTTATACATGTACTAAGAAATATTGGTTCTATAGATTCCTAATCATGTATATACAAAACGCTAACAATAAAAGCAAATACAGGACCAGGTTTGATTTTGGCCCTTACATCGCATTTGGATTGTTATACAAGTAATATTTTTTTAATACCGTTTAAATAAAATAATAAAGAAAGAACAAACTATGGCGTGTGCATCATTGAGAAAATGTAGCTTTACGTGATAAAATTTATTTAAACTTGTCCTTTTTGTATTCAAAACAAAGACATTTTATTTCACAGAAAGAACATTGACATAGTAAACAAACCTCTAATATGTAATGTAGGAGGCCTACAAATCACAACCTGCTTTTGTAGAGCCTCCAATTTCCGTAATACCTCTGTAAACAAATATAAAAACTAAAGTCAAAAACATTATATTAAACATCAATATAATACATATTAGCCAGGTCTCAATTACTGGTCATTGTGACTAACCTGAAACTAAACGAGATCATTACTAATGTAAGATACTAATTTAGGGTCTGTTAGTTTCAACGTAACAATATCGGGTTTAACAAATAGTGAAAAGATATGTAAATAAACATTACATTACCATGAACTAGCATAAGGTTGTAACTTGAGATATAGTAGGTCAAACATAATTATGTAAACATGGCAACACATGTATAGTAATACATGTCACGATATGCCTTTAATGTCAATTGTCAATTGAGGATATGTAATTTTAATATGCATGCATATGCAAATTAAATCAATTTTTAATTATAGATAGTGAATATCTTAATAAGTATGAACAAATTGTACATGATTGATTGAATGAGTGGATGATTTTAATTTTGACATTGTTAATTATCCCCATTTGTATGGGGATGTTCCGCGAGCAACTTCTTATGGGGTGTATGTGTCTCAACTTATTCGTTTTTCAAGAGCTTGTACTCGAGTTGAGGACTTTCATATTCGTAATCTTTGTATAACTAAAAAGCTACTCAATCAGGGTTACCGTTACCGTAAACTTCGTAAAAACTTTGCAAAAATTTATTATCGTAACCCTGATCTTCTCTCCAAATATAAAAGTAATTTAAGGACTCTTCTGCGACAAGGACAATCACAACCTGACTTCTATAGTGATGTGATTTATAAACTTCGTAAGATTCTTGGTCATGATCATTTTCATACTTTCTTTGTTAAACTTGTTAAAAAGTTTATCGAAAGAGGTTATGACCCTATCATTTTGCAACGTACTGCATGCTTGATGGTGGACCCTTTTACAGTTCGCCACTATGCTTTCCTCTTTAATTGTACGATGACCGGACCGGCTGTGGACCCTATGATGACGCCTACCGAAAGCCCATTGGGACGGTGGCGTTTGATGTTTGTCTATGATCTTTCTTGTCATGCCCTTAATGGTTTATTCTCTTGTTGCTCTGGCTTCTGCCAAATCATTGAGTACCTTCATTGTGGCTTTCTAGGCTATTATTTCTTTGTATTTTATTTACACGTGCATATTTGTGTTTTACTTATTTTGCCTATTGATGCTGCCTTGTTGGTTAGAGATTAGATCATGGCGGGGATTTCTTTATTTACACTGTCCTGTTTTAATGGGATGACAGTAGGGTAAGTGTTATGTTTGGTGCACCCTAGAACCGGTTTAAACCCCCAGTGGCATACTTTGCCACTGACCGTTATGAGGCGGTACCCCTATTGTCAAACCTTAAGTGTTTGTGATGTCGTTTGTATTTATTATTACTTTTGCCTTCTTGTTTGTCTGTTTGCGTGTTTGTTTCTGTGTTTTGTGGTTGACTGTCCTCCTTGAATGCTACTTTCCCTGTCCGATCTTTTTATATTTCTTGGTCATTTTGTGAGCTTATTATATTAGGTGATATTGTGGGGATGTAGAAAATGATGAAGTCATTGACCAAAAATGGCTGAATTTCAACATGTCTGTTATTCAAGATTGGCCGAAACAAATTCTACATGCAACATACATTTGGAATTATGTCATATAAAACCAACATTTCCTGATTTTGTATAGCTAAATCAACATAACAACATTATCTACAAAAAAGTGTACGAAAATTAATGGAAGAGTCGATATTCTGTTAAAGATCTTATGTATTATGCCTAATAAGTTCTCGGAAATGCCAGTTTTACTTTCGAGTGTTGGTAACAATCGGGATATAAGACGTCACTATTGTCCTAGTAGATAGGTCGATTTCAAATATAAATACAATTAATTAATTAATTAATTAATTAATTTAATTAATTAAAATAGTGTATCAGTTTTTCACTGTTTTATATACTCAAATGACTATTGAACGTAGCATAACAAGCTCACTGAACATGATACTAAATAAAAAAAACTGCATACTCAGACTTGTTATTGTTGCTTCGGAAGTATTTGATGGATGTGACAACTATGTTCCATATATTTTCTCACATTCTTTAAAACCGATTTCCATATTATCATAGTAAATCATCAAACTAATATAAAAATATACTTAGAAAACATTGAACTTACCCATTGTTTGTTTTTCATCTAATTGTGTTCCCTCTCCGGAAGACTCTTCACCTGCTTTTGGTTTCAACAGAAACAAAAACATGCTGATATTTATGGAGTTAATACTTCTACAACACTGACTACTACGAGACCGTGTATAGCATATATGACACTCTCTCTCTCCCTCTCTCTCTCTCTCTCTCTCTCTCTCTCTCTCTCTCTGTAAATGTAATGAAGAAATCATAAAGCCCATATGGGCACGAACCGCTCACCTGATAAGCAGGCAATGTCAACAATACGCTAACAACGTGGGTATTTTCAGATTGTAAACATATTTACATAGATTTGTTAAAATCATCTATTTAAAAGGACTCATTGCAAACCTTCGTTTCATCAATTTATCGTTCATCTTTTAGTTATGCTTGATAGTTCAACCTATAAGTAAAAGCTGTTCAACCTGTAAGTAACAGCTATGTTAACAGCTATGTTATCTATATCTCAATGCTTATATGTTGCATGTTTATTATTGATTTGACCTTGAAGAACAGTTAAAATTAGAATTAAAGATGAAATTTGTCCTAAATCAACAAATCCGTTGTTGATATGTTTTTAATTATTAAATATCATTATAAATACGATGTTTACTATGCTATTGATGTATGTTTAGTGAAAATATGTTTTTAAAGATAAAAACCGAAAAGACGAACAGGCTTCGCTAAAAAATTGAAAAAAAATCAAAGGGGGAAAACTCTTCCTCGTAAAACCGGAAGTGACGTCATTGGGAACAAAACGAAACCATTTGTACATAGGGAAAGCACGCAAAAACAGTATAGTGTGTGTGAAAATGTCGAAATTAAGCGACTATGATGCTGAGTCAGATGAAATGCCCATGATAAGACGGTTGCACAATGTGCAACCTTACGATGTTGAGCCATAATTCGTGTCTGAGGATGAAAATACCTCGGATTCATCAACCGATGAGGAAGTTGAACGCGGTGCAGGCAAATGAAGAGCTTGGTCGTGTTGGCATTGTTTTCATCGAAATTCTGACTGTAAGTCACCAGCAACGCTGCAATATCTCGGTACATTTACACTAAGCGCGAAATGCAGTATATTCCGAATGAATGAACATGGTCTAATACTTGTACATTAATACGAGCGTCAGATTAAGGACTTTATTTTTGCCGAAAAGTAGACATTGAAAAAATATATTTAGAGTCTAGTAAGTATAATTGATAAATAAATAAATAAATGAAACAGCATCTAATTTCTATAGTATTCTATATACCGTAAGTCCCCGCCGCCTCCAAACACTCTATAGTGGTGTATGAGATTCGGATTTGCAGTATGACACGGTTTCTCCACGTGCCCTTAACTAACAATATACCACACACCGACTAATCAACTATTGCGGTGCCCTATTGAAGTACAGCCTAATCAGGGTACATACGTCGGTATATGACAAAAGCACGCACCGTTTAGGGAAACGTAGTTTTATGAAATGCCTACATTTCCTGTATATTGCAATGCCGTGAGCGGTGCAATACCGCCGCGGCGAGCCGCGTATTGCACAAGACGGATATATGATGCGTGAGAAACTAGTTCATCGCGCACGAAGAGCGAAAAATACTTTGATCTAAATAATATAGTCAAATGTATTATGAGCACGACATTATGTATTATGTACATGTAGAGATCGAAAAAACAGACCCAACAGATCAAATTTTTGATTTAGAATATAAAGTATATATATATGCTTGTAAAGCACTTAGTTTACTTACTGCATGAGGTAAAAACCGTTATTGTTATTGTTATTGTTTTGCCATGCAACATTACTGAAGTAATATAATAGCTAGTAACATTATCAATTTTCTGCCTTTTAATAGACATCCATGAAACATTTTGTCATTATTTTCAAATCCAGAGACCGATATATAACTCTATATAAATCTATAACACTATTGGAAGAAGAAGGGGTATAATTTAAAAAAATAAATAAAAAAATACTACAAAATATATATTGAAACAACGACACAGTGTTTATTTCACCGAATTCATTTACATTTATATGCTAAACCTTTTTAGCAATCTTTTGAAAAAGACGGCTACATTATATTAGCGCCGTTCACGTAAGACGCATGCATCTAATTCAACAGCTAAACAATCACGATGTACAGATCTAAGACTATATACCTTTCAACAATTTATCATACACATACCCGAGGAATTGCTAAGATAACTGAACAAAAACTTCTATCCTACCTCATTTAATAATTTCTTCCTAAACGCCGGTCGAATCGGCGAATAAAACTTGCTCGGAGACGGCGGGGTTAGGCACTTCTCATTTTTGTAAGAAAATATTGTTGGTATCGCTGTTGTTTTTAATCTGCATGACCGTTTGTCCTCCAAATTCAATGAAAATGAAACCAAAGGATGGACTTCCAACGAATCCAACTCAAAGTGTTTACTACAAACTCGCGCGTCTTTCGGAGGTTCCCATTTTTTTAACGCGACGAGCGATTTTCGTCGACAGCGGTCCACCCACATTTCAAATCTTAATCTATCATTAACCTGATTAGGAAAACGAAAGAAACTGATGTTATTAGATTGTCCTTTTTTATGCACACTTTGACACCCAGTTGCACACGGCATTTTTAACACGTACCATAAAACGTAATCCTACATAGACAATACTATACAACTCAATGCGACACCGCTAATCGTTTGGTACCAATGACGTCACAGGATCACGTGACACTTACCTGTCTTCAAAAAGGGCGAAACTCGAAGTGTGTGCGCTATGAGATAAAATTGGCTACTGTGAGAAAACGGGACAACCAATAAGTGTAATATTTGAACAGATTGTATATTATATACATATATTTCAGAATATATGCTTAAAAGACACGCTATATTTCACCTTTAAGTATCAGTGATCAGTGATAATTTCAGTGACAATTATATTGTAGTTTGCTCTGTCTCACTTGAAAATTCCAGTGATGGATTACAGAATGAGAATGAACAGTTTGACAAAAATAATCCTGGTTTAACGAAATTACAACACAGTGTCGTTTTGAAAAATCTTGACGAGAAACTCACATCTAGAACCATCACAGAGACATGAGCTGAAACAGTTATTACATGAATATGAGCACTTAATTTCTGATGTTCCAACAATTAAGAACTGACACAATTTATCACGATGTCGATGTTTGAAATTATTCTCCAATAAAACAGCATCTATGTAGAATGAATAAACAATAGTATCTCAAAGAAAAATTCAATGCTTGCTGGACAATGATTTCATAGAACCAAGTAAAAGTGACATGTATTCTTGTATCCAAAGCGGATAATACATACCGGAAGTGTACTGACTTTAGAGAAGTCAACAGTGTCACAAAAACTGATTCATTTCCAATTCCACGTATTGATGACTGTATTGATAAAATTGGAAATGCAAAATATGTTAAGGATTTTGGCGCATTTGTTACTCCAGATGGACTGAGGTTTCTTCGACCATCTTATAAATGCGAAATTAACAGTGAACCACAACAAAAGTGAATTTCGTCATGCTATTGTCACATTTTTATGACATGAAGTGGGACAGGGTCAGGTTAAACCTATAGAAGCTAAGGTCAAGGCTATTTCTGAATTTCCTGTACCGACTTGTAAAAAGCATTTGATGCGTTTCTCGGTATGACTGGGTATTATAGAAAATGTTGTCATAACTTTTCAGTCATTGCTGAACCTTTGACACATGTATTGGGTAAAAGAAAGAAATTTGTTTGGACTGAAAAATGCCAATATTCATTTGATAAATTAAAAGCCATACTGATGAGTGCACCAGGGCTTTCAGCACCAAATGTTTGAATTTCAATTTAAATTAGTAGTTGATGCTAGCGACATTGGTGCTGGTGCAGTACTTCTGAAAGAAGGCACCAATGGTGTTGATCATCCAGTTTGTTACTTTTCAAAAAAAGTTCAACAAGCATCAGAAAAATTATTCAACTATTGAAAAAGAGTGTCTTTCACTCATTTTGGCATTACAACATTTTGAAGTGTATTTAACTTCATCTGTTTCGCCAGTAGTTGTCTTCAGTGATCACAATCCACTCACATTCATAAATAAAATGAAAAACAAAAATCGAAGATTGATGAGGTAGAGTTTTATGTTGCAAGAGTACGATATTGAGATAAAACATGTCAGAGAGAAAGGTAATTTAATTGCATATTGTCTATCTCGTGTTTAAGATACGTGTGTATATTGAAACAAGTGTATTTTAATATATGTGTTAACACTTGTTTATTTTGGGGAAAAAATGTCATGTTGTAATAAATGTTTTGACATATGTGTTGAAAATGAAATATTAATACATTATTGCATTGCTTATTACACGCCGTTCAAAAGAATGTTATTACATAAATCATTATTTTTCTATAAGTGGGAAGGTGTTACCTGTATCTAATTGTTTACATATTGCATGTTTATTATTGATTTGGCATTGAAGAACAGTTACAATTAGTACAGATTTAAACATGTTTACCATTAATGCAAATTATTTATGCAAATTCATTTATGATGAGTTGGACTGTTCTCATTGGACTGCCGGTGCTAGGGTCGTGAGGAGTGTAGCATCTTATACTTCATCTCATGAACGGACTCAATAAGACTGAAGTAACCGAGTCTGTTCCGCCAAAATATGGGAACCATCGATAGTAGTTGTGAAACAAAAAGCTATATTAATCTTTTGTTGACTTTAACTAGGCATTTGACTATGTTGTCAGAGAAATATTTTTATACAAATTATTGAAATATGGTGTTAGAGAAAAAATGATTGATATTGTTAAAGTTATTTATGAGAATGTAAAATCAAGAGTTAAGTAGGATAAACAATTGGGAGGTGATTATTTCGCCATTTTCGTTTTCGATGTATACTGAACCAAACAGCTAACGCACCAGTAGACAATACCGTTAATATCTCAGTAATAACAATCAATAAATCAAAACAAATTTCATTTTAAACGAGACCAATATATTGTCAATAACGACTGTAATTTTTAAAAAAATCATTCAAATCACCTGTCTCCAACGGTACCAGTCCTCATATAATAAGTTCATACATTAAAGGTATTGTCTACTGGTGCGTTAGCTGTTTGGTTCAGTATATATCAACGACTTTGATGAACATTTTGCTTTAAATGAATACAATGGAATAGATACTGGAATGTTGAAAATATTTTATTAATGCACGCGGATGATATATTTATCATTTTGTCTGAAACGGAAAAAGACTTAAAAACAGGGCTTAGATGTGCTGTATGAATATTGTAATTAACGGTAAATACAAATAAAACAAAGTCAGTACTTGGTCTTCAGAAAAGGAGGGCGTTTTCCAAGGGGGTTAAGATAATTCAGCAATTTGAATTAGTGATATCCAACCAGTGACAATGAAAACCATTTCGATGCGATATGTATTTTAAGTACAAGTTAGGGCATTAAATCAAGTACTTTCATCATTTATTTTGCATATAGCATATATAGGGAAAGAAATCAATAGAAAAAAACAATAGTTTATTAATTATTTTAACTTGAAAAACTACATTGTGCATCCGTACTGTAATATTCAGATAAGCGAATTAAATATTATCAATAGCAATGGAATGTCCAAAGACTTATCTAGGGCAGCTGGAAATCCATTTTTTTTTAATTTGTATACCAATCACTTAAAACTTTACAAATATTGTACATGAACACATTCTCAAAATCAATTCACAAAGTATAGAGGTTCCTGAAGGTTACATTATCATGCCATGATAATACACGTAAGTTAGCCTAGGTAATTGCGATGTATGCATGGTCGAGCACACTACTATTGGTTGAATACACACATCTGTTTACCTACCTGGCACCTCATTTTTCAAGCATGATCTGAGCATGCTAAGTAACACATGTACATTTGTAATACAATCTCTAGGTGAAATTTGAGCCAAAATGAAATCAATTTAAACAATTTGGATTTCAACTTAATGGCCCGAAGGCTTTAGCCCGAGGGTCATGCACTAGGTGTGCCATTATAAAATAATGCGGTATATTTACCTTTTTTATTACATACCTTACTATAAATGGAGAAAAAGAACAAGAACAAAATGGTACGATTTATGGCATATAAGTGGTTCTAGATGCAAACAATTGTTTTGCAAATTAATGAATTATGTTAAATAATAAATAACTTTAAATCAGTTGTCTGCCTCGTCTGTTTTTAAAAAAACACGTCCGTCACTATAATGATTTATTTCGACTTTAAAAGTTTATTTGAAAACAATTTTTAATTGGCATTTAACATTGCAGTCGAGATTTTAAAGTCCGCTCCTGCGGTCTATAGCCCTCTACTATGACGTTTTTAGTGCTTGATGGCGTTGACGTCGTGTTGCTTGATGACGTCGACGTCTTCGCGTGCGAAAAGTCTGTTGCTACTGTGCCGATTTTCCATAATCCATAATGGCACACTAATGGATGTTTAGAAAGGAGAGATAAACACAGTTTTTCCTATAAAATAAGTTACTATTTATAGTAAGGCATGTAATAACATCAATTAAAGGTCGGATAAGTTCGAAAACTAGCCAGATCGAATCAGTAACAGCTGAGTTATGACCCTTGTTTTTTTTTCAGAAAAATGCCATTCCCTGCCTTGTAAACAATCGAGCACCTTCATTTATTTTTTGGTCTTTACCATTTGCAAAGTTTGTTCATATCAATGAAAGCTCGGAAAAGTTCGAAAACCAGCCAGATCGGCTGAGTAAAATCGGGGTTATGGCCCTTGTTTTGCTAAAAAGGGCCATTTTCTGCCTTGTGAAACCTCTAGCAAATTTATTTATCATTTGATCTTTCCCAAACTTTGTCAGTGTCTTTATATCAATGTAAGCTCGGGAAAATGTGATAAACAGACAGATCGAATTAGTAACACCAGAGTTATGGCCCTTTTTTTTCTGAAAAATATCATTTTCTGCCTTGTTAACACTCTAGCACATTCATTTACTATTTGATCTTTATCAATCTTGCACAGATTGTTATCATCAATAAAAGCTCGGAAATTGTTGAAAACCAGTCAGATCGGATCAGTAACACCAGAGGTATCGCCCTTGTTTATTTCTGCAAAATGCCATTTTCTGACTTGTGAACACTCTAGCGCCTTCATTTATTATTCGATCTTTACCAAATTAACCTGATTGTTAATATCAATGAAAGTTCAAAAACCAGCCGGATCATACCAGTAACACCAGACTTACGATCCATGATTTTCTTAAATATGCAATATGCAATATTGAGAATCTGTGGTCGCGGCTTCTAATCCCACTGGGCGTTAATTTTGTTATTTTATTACCCAAGGGGTGCAGCAATGTCCCAGATTTTGTCTCCGCCCACTGGGGTCCCCTTGGGGGTAATTGGGTTGTACATTCAGAAAAATTGCATATCTTGTCCAAATGTCTAATTGTGTATGGTCATTTAGGGACTCGAGGCACAACATATATAAAACGAGTTTTATCCTCCTGCGTACAGGGGACCCTCTACAGGGGTACAATTTGGGGAGCTTGTAGTAATTTACTATTGCAGAGTTTTGGTATTTTGACATTAACTCCTTCTATACCCTTTTAGATCTCTAGTTCATGTGTGGTGTATTTCTTAGCTAGGATGTGTAAATGCTCAATAAGGTCTTGTATTTTGGCTCCTCCCACTTGTGCCTCCTTGGGAGGGGGCGCATATTAAGGTCAGACATCACAAAAAAGTACTCATCCTGTCCAGATGTGAATGGTTACGATTCTAGTTTGGTATGTTCATTTAGGGACTCGAGGCACACCATATATAAAACTGGTTTTGACCTCCAGCATAAAGGGGGCCGGCCCGTCTACAGGGGTACAACTTAGGGAACTTGCAGTAATTTACTACTACGAGATTTCGGGCTTGTGACGTTAGTTTCTTATATACCCTCAGAGATTTCAAGTTTGTGTTTGGTGTATTTCTTAGAAATGATTTGTAGATGCTCCATACTCGCGAGCTCAATAGAGGGTAATCTTGTAAAAAAAAACACAACAAATTGCATATCTTGTCTAAATGTGAATGCATTTGATTCTAATTTGGTATGATCATATAGGGACTCGAGGCACGACGTTTAAAAAACGGATTTTGTCCTCCTGTGTAAAGGAGCCCCTCTACAGGGGTACATCTTGATGGGCTTGCAGTAATTTACTATTTCAGAGCTTCAGACTTGTGACGCTAACTCCCTCTATACTCTTTCAGATTTCAAGTTCATGTGTGGTGTATTTCTAGAGGTAGTTTTTTTAGTAAAAGCAGATGTCTCCCCCTACTGGGGAAAGGGTAATAAGTTTCGTTGAAATCCGGTCAGGGGATCAGGAGAACTAGTTCGGACAAAGTTTCTGTATTAAAGCCTTGAAAGGGCCATAATTCCGTAAAATATCATTCAATCGGAACATAGAGACGACATACGCAACTAGGCTTGATACTTATTATCCCTATCAAGTTTCGTTGAAATCAGGGCAATAATTGCGCCAAAAATCATTTGTCCGGAACACGGCAACGATATGCGCTACTAGTCTTGATGCTGATCATCCCAGCCATGTTCCGCTGAAATCCGGCCACGGGTTCAGAAGAAATAGAGGACAAAGTGTGTGTATTAAAACATTTAAAGAGCTATAACTCTGCCAACAATTTATTCAACCGGAACACGACAATGATATGTGCAATTAGCCTTGGTACTGATCATCCCTGCATCAGTTCGTTGAAATCCGACCAGGGGTTCAGGAGAAGTAGTCTGGAAATATGTGTGTATTAAAACAATGATAGGGCCATAATTCCGCCAAAACTCATTCAACCGGAACACGTCGAAGATATGCGCTACTAGTATGCTACTTTTATCTCTTGTTTGTGTTTGTTGCTTCCAAGGGATCTACTTTTCATTATTTATTGACATCCACACTAGCGTTTGTTTAGTGCTGTGTGGCGGCCGTAAAATGTTGCCGCAACTACAAATCACTAATGTTGTTACTTATTAGTCCTTTGGGATCATCAAGCCCAATATATGTGGCTTTAACGTAGAATACCGCTTAACCTGTGCTAGGAGGCGTGAGAGGTGTTTCACTTTACATTACCTCTCATGTAAGTAGAATATGGTTTAAGGGGGTGATAAGAGGCGTTAGAGGTGTTGCATTTTACTTTACCTCTCGTGAACAGAATCAATAAAACCGAGTCTGCTACTTTTATCTCTTGTTTGTGTATGCTGCTTTTAAGGGATCCACTCTTCAATATTGATTAACATTCACACTAGCGTTTGTTTAGTGCTGTGTGGCGGCCTTATATTGTTACCCCGACTAAATATCTGTAGTGTTATTACTTACTTGTCCTTTGGCATCATCCAGCCGAATCTATGTGGGTTTAAAGTAGAATACCGCTAAAGCCGGTGCTAGGAGGCGTGAGAGGTCTTTCACTTCACATTACCTCTCATGAACAGACTCAATAAAACCGAGTTTGCTACTTATATCTCTTGTTTGTATTGTTGCTTCCAAGGGATCCACTTGTCAGTATATACTGACATTCACACTAGCGTTTGTTTAGTGCTGTGTGGCGGCCGTAAAAAGTTGCCCCGACTAAAAATCAGTAGCGTTATTAATTACCGGTCCTTTGGGATCATGAAACCCAATCTATTTGGCTTTACAGTAGAATATCGTTGAAGCCGGTGCTAGGAGGCTGAGAGGTGTTACACTTTACGTTACCTCTCATGAACATGGTCAATAGAACCAAGTCTGCTACTTTTATCTCTTATTTGTGTGTGTTGCTTCCAATGGATCCACCTTTCAGTATGTATTGGTTCTGATCGTCCTTGGCAAATTTCGTTGAAATCTGGCAAGGGTCTCAGGACAACTAGTTCGGACAAAGTTTGTGTATTGAAACGTTTAAAGGATCATAACTCCGCCAAAAAGTATTCAACCGGACCACGACAATGACCTGTGCAACTAGATTTGGTACTTATCAACCGTGCGAAGTTTAATTGAAATCCGGTCTGGGGTTCTGGAGAGCTAGTCTTGAATTATGTATGTATTAAAACATTTAAAGGGCCATAACTCCGCAAATACTTCTCCTTCGCCAGAACTCCTTCTATACCTTTGAGATCTCAAATTCGTGTGTGGTGTATTTCTTAGTCAGGATGTGTAAATTCGCAATAAGGTCATGGATTTTGGCTCTGCCCAATGGTGTTTTCTGTGGGAGAGGTGGGGTGGGTTGGGTGGGGTGGGGGGGGGGGGGTGGTGGTAATCAGGTCAGACATCACAAAAATACTCATCTTGTCAAGATGTGAATGTTACGATTTTAGTTTGGTATGGTCTTTTAGGGACTCGAAGCACAACATATATAAAACTGGTTTTGACCTCCTGCATAACGGGACCGCTCTATAGTGGTACAACTTGGGGAATTTGCAGTAATTTACTACTACGAGTTTCGGACTTGTGACGTTAGTTTCTTATATACCCTTAGAGATTTCAAGTTCAAGTTGTATTTCTTAGTTAAGGATTTGTAGAATCCCCGGTGACTCCATAGAGGGAAATCAGGTAAAAAGAAACTGCATATATTGTCCAAATGTGAATGCATTTAATTCTGATTTGGTATGGTCATTTAGGGACTTGAGGGACAACATATATAAAACGGGATGTGTCCTCCTGTGTAAAGCGTCCCCTCTTCATGGGTACAACTTGGAGAACTTGCAGTAATTAATATGATCGACTGCCATTTTGCTCAATGCAGGGAAATGGGTTTTGTCATAAGTGATACAACCACGTATTTACCCCCTCACCCCTCACCCCACCCACAACCACAGACTCCGTACAGCCAGTAGAGATACAGCCAGTAAAGCGATCCATGCGCTCTTGGGCCTCTTATTTTATATTATGGATACGCTTTCTCCTGTGACCCATATAACTATAAAATAAACTAGAGGTAGTTTTTAGTAAAAACAGTTGTCTCCCCCCTAATGGGGAAAGGGCAATAAATCCCTAAACACCATTTGACTGGAACAAGATTAGGCTTGGTACTGATTATCCCTACTAAGTTTCGTTGAAATCCGCTCAGGGGTTCAGGAGAACTAGTTCGGACAAAGTGTCTGTATTAAAGTCTTGAAAGGGCCATAACTTCGTAAAATATCATTCAATCGGAACATGGAGATGACATGCGCAACTAGGCTTGATACTAATTATCCCTATCAAGTTTCGTTGAAATCAGGGGCCATAATTGCGCCAAAAACCATTTGACCGAAACACGGCATCGATATGCGCTACTAGTCTTGATGCTGATCATCCCAGCCTAGTTCCGCTGAAATCCGGCCACGGGTTCAGGAGAACAAGTCTGGACAAAGTTTGTGTATTAAAACAGTTAAAGAGCCATAACTCTGCCAAAACTCATTCAACGGGAACACGACACTGTTATGTGCAACTAGTCTTGGTACTGATCATCCCTGCGAAAGTTCGTTGAAATCCGACCAGGGGTTCAGGAGAAGTAGTCTGGAAGTGTTTGTGTATTAAAACAATTAAAGGGCCATGATTCCGCGAAAAAATCATTCAATCTGAACATGGCGAAGATATGCGCAACTAGGCTTGGTACTGATCGTCCTTGGCAAATTTCGTTGAAATCCGGCAAAGGGTTCAGGAGAACTAGTCCGGACAAAGTTTGTGTATTGAAACCTTTAAAGGACCATAACTTCAACCGGACCACGACAATGCCATGTGCAACTAGACTTGCTACTTATCATCCGGGCGAAGTTCGTTGAAATCTGGGGGTTCAGAAGAACTACTCTGGAAAAATGTATGAGTTAAAGCCTTTAAAGGGCCTTAACTCCGCCAAAAACAATTCAACCGGAACACGGCGAAGACATAAGCAACAAGGCTTAATGCTTAGCATCCCTCCTAAGTTTCATTGAAATCCATTTAGGAGTTCAGGAGAACTAGTCCGGACAATGTTTCTGTATAAATGTCGTTACTCCGTCAAAAATCATTCAACCGGAACACGGCGACGATATGCGCATCTAGGCATGGTTCAAGAGAACTAGGCCGGACAATGTTTCTGTATAAGGGCCTTACTCCGTAAAACATCATTCAACCGGAACACGGCGAAGATATGCGCATTGAGGCATGGTACTGATCATTATTGCAAAATGGCCAGGGGTTCAGGAGAACTAGTCCGGACAACGTGTGTGACCGAGCGACCGAGCGACCGACTGACAGACAGACAGACAGCACAGAAACAATATGTTTCCCCATCCACTTCGTGTGTGTGTGGTGGGGATGGGGGGAGACATACTTACTAAACAATTAAGTGGGTCATTGGTTCATGAGAAGAATTCGTTTAAATGTTTTCCTATTTCTAGTAACGGCGGAAATATTTGCTGACAGATCAGGACGATTTGTATAAACATGCAAATGTGCTTCTTGTGATGTTTTGCCTTTAGCTAATACATTTAAAAGTGAACAGGCTAGATGTGCCCACAAGGCAAAATTATGCATTTTGGCCAATCCAATGGCAGATAACTCAGCTATTAGCGATTGAATATATTTGGTTCATGAAATCGTTCAAGATCTTACGGATATTATCTACAATTTGATTAAGATCGGATACAAGATCGGATACAATATGGAGGGACTATAGTGGTAACAAGATTTAAATACCTTATGTTGGTAGATTCAAAGGCAGAACACTCTCCTTGATACCATCTAATATACCTAGTTGCAGAACTTGCTCAAGAGCTTGTTATATTACACATTTTGTGAAAGTTTGGTTAAGATCATATTAGGATATTAACCTGTTTTATGGTAATAATACAAAATTATGAGCTTTTCCGTAATTCATGGGTCCTAACTCAGCTTAAGTGATTGAATATGGCTGGTTCAAGAAATCGCCTGATATCTTATGGATATATAAGTTAACTACTGTATAAGTTGGATAATCTGGATAAGATCGTATAAAAAAATGTAGGGCCTAGAGTGCCCACAAGGCAAACTTAAGCAGTTTTGCCAATTCAAGGGCAGATGACTCAATCAAATATGATATAAGACTACTGTGTAAGTTTGGTTAAGACCAGATGAAAATTGGAGAGGGTAAAGTGCGCACAGGACGAATGATGCATTTGTGCCCATTCAAGGGCAGATAACTTAGAAATTAGTAGCATATGGGTGGTTCAAAATCGTTTAAGATATTTTGCATATTTAATGACTAGGAAGTTTGCTAAGAGGATACAAATGGAGGCACTAGTGTGCCCTCAAGATATTTTTTTTTTTTGACAATTCAAGGGCAGATAACTCAAATATTGGTGAATTAATCTAGCTGGTTCAAGAGCTTATCCGAGATCTTATAGATATATAACTACTGTGTAAGTTTGGTTAAGATTGGATGAAAATGAAGGAGCTAGCGTGTTCACAAGGCAAACGCGTGCATTTTTGACAATTCAAGATCAGAAAACTCAAGTATTAGGGATCGAATCTGGCTTTTTGAAGAAGTCGTCCTATATATTATGGATATATAACTACTGTGTAGGTTTGGTGACGACTGGATCAAAAATGGAGACGCTAGAGTGACATTAAGGCAATAATTTGATTTTTTATATATTCAAGGACAGATAACTCAGCTATAAGATGTCGAAATTGGCTGGTTCAAGAACTCGTCCGATATTTTATGAATGAAGAACTAGTGAAATCAACCCGGGCAAGGACATATTTCAAGCCTAGTAATCGACGTCATCAGCAGGTGCGCTCAAGTGCACGAGATGATCATCCGTAACGAAGATTTTTCTCGACTCGATAGGTAAGCGCATGCATTTCAGCTCTAATTCTCGGTCCATAAAATATAATTGTGCCTTAAGTATGCCAATCAATAGTTAAAAGACTCGGTTAATATTCACTTCTGCTAATACTTAGCGGATTGAGAGCAGAATCAAAAAAAAGTTATTTTAGCGAAATGATTCTCAGCGGAGTTTTTTTCATTTTTGTTGTTTTTATGTCAATTTTTGGGCTTTATAATGTCATGTATTGACCTTTTACACATATCGATAACAGTCACGTGATATAAAACGTAGACAGTAGTCATTTAGATCGTGGAAATATGGGTTTCGACATAGATATAGCAAATTTATGAAAATGATTCTCAGCGGAGCTTGGCAACGATACGATACTACGCGTTTAACATTCTAACGCGTAACCCAAAATAATTTTAAACGGCCAACGTATGCTAAAACATCTCTGTATGTTGTAGGTTCATTTTAATAAAATGTTCATTGCTGGGTGCACAATTTAAACGTGTAACACTCTCGAAAAAAATGACACTCTATCTAATAGTACTATTTCTTTCCTTTGTTTCGGCTATTGTCTATCACTCAGCGACGTTTATTGTTACCCTCATTAGTTATAATAAGGTCATTTGAAAGTTGATTGTTTATGTGTATAGCTGGCGGAAGAAACGAACTGAAGTCGATACACTTCAGAAGGCGTCTGCGTAGTTTAAGGTGCATTTCAACTCGTTCAATGGTGGCGATACTGGGGTCATCTTCTACCCTCCACCAGTTTAATAGATCATTACAGAAAGCTGCAGTGAGGTAATCCTCATTTCTCGTCTTTCCATTTTGGCTCGCTAAAATGTGTCAGTGCCATTGTGTCAGTGCCATAGGCATCGACATGGGAGCTACCATATCATGGACAACATTTAGTTATTTTGGTGAATGTATGTTAAGTTTGTAAGTTGTGTTGATCACAACACCTTTGTTAGGAATATTAAGTCGACAATTTTTTTCTTGGTGGTATTATTGCAAATTCATGCAGCTATCTTGAAACATGTATCTCAAACTAATGAATTTAGCGATCAATAAATTCAATGTGACTTTTTAGTGTAAAAACAATCAACTTTCCAATGGCCTAATTATAACTAAGTGGGGTAAAAATAAACGTCGCTGAGTGATGGACAATAGCCGACACAAAGGAAAGAAATTGTACTATTAGAGAGCGTGTAATTTGTTCGAGAGTGTTACACGTTTACGACGTCAATTTGTTTTTCAGTCTTAGCGAAGTTGAAAAGGGAATGAGTGTAAAAGATTGGAATCAAATGAATTATGGAGTATCGTCTCTTTGATAAGCTCCGCGGAGAATCATTTTCATAAATTCGCTATATATATGTCGAAACCCATATTTTCACGATCTAAATTACCACTGTCTACGTTTTATATCACGTATCTGTTATCAGTATGTGTGAAAGGTCAATACATGACATTACAAAGCCCAAACATTGACATAAAAACAACAAAAATGAAAAAAATCCGCTGAGAATCATCTCGCTAAAATAGCGTTCGTTGATTCTGCTCTCAATCCGCTAAGTATTAGCAGAAGTGAATATTAACCGAGTCTTTTTACCATTGATTGGCATACTTAAGGCACAATTATATTTTTATTGACTGATAAATAGAGCTGAAATGCATATGTTTACCTACCGAGTCGAGACAAATATTCGTTACGGATGATCATTTCGTGCACTTGCGCGCACCTGCTGATGACGTCGATTACTGGGCTTGTATTAAAATGTTACTGTTTTCAAAATTTTGTTTTCAACCGTCTTTAGAAAATGTTAATTTAAGAAAATTTAGATGTGCAGAGTGTCATCTCAACGCCTTGAAGACGAGACACGGAGGTGGTACATAAATCACAAAAATACCACTAAATGAACATAAATGTCAGGTGTGTAATAATTTCGAGGATGAATTATATTTCTTATTAAAACGTTCAATGTATACTGAACAAAAAAAGTTTATCGCGACCTTTTAGGGGCTTATATTAAACATATGAATATTGATATAATTGTTTGAAGCTATTAGAAATGTTAGGTAAGGGTGTGATTTACCAAAACATGTGTTATTTTATTATTTTCTAAGTAAAGTATCAGAATTACCTCCCATGTATTAAAAACAACTTATTTCGTTACACAAATATATTGTTTCGAACAAATTTATAATTTGGTATTGACTAGAATTGCCCATTATGTCATTGTTTAAAAACCGCTAATAGGTGGTCATAAACGACTGTTATTCTCAAACAAAAACATTCCAAGTATCGTAATGTTAAAATTACCTCCTTTTTCATTGAAATGAGAACGATTTTCGATTGCCTATAAAATGATTTTCCCAACATATTTGCTTTAATTTTATCATCGACTTTATTTACAAATGACTTTATAGCATTATTATTGATCATATCCATATACACCTTTGAAATTAACATGCTTTTTATGTGCTAAATGTATTTTGCTCAGTATATTGTGAACTGCGTTTAAAATATATCAGAAACATCCTAATATTCTTACGTTTAACGAACTAATGAACAATAAAAATGTACAAATTCTACGAAACCTTGCGTTGTATTTTTTGAAATGTTTAAATTACGTGATGAATTATTTTATTGTTATACAGGTTTCTCCTCGTAAACTCACATTCTGATAATAAAATTATTGTTCGGCGCCCCTTGAGGGCGCCGGACATACTGTGGTAGTAGTTTGACCTTAGGCATGGGGAATCAAAAGGACTGATAGTTGAGTATGTTTGGATTGTAATTAAAAATGTTTAAATGGCATTTAAAGCATGCTATAAAACGCACCAGAATAAGATATAAAACACAAGAGATAAAACTGCTTAGCGATTTCTTGAATTTCTGTAAGAAATGATGCACCAATAATTCAAAAAGTATACAAAATCATTTCATTAAAACGATGTCTCCCTGTATTTTGACTGAAAACGAGGCTGATTATAAAATCAAATGGTTAAATGCGTAATACGAATTTTAGAAAAATTTAACGAAATTTATCGATCGTAATATCTGCGTTTCAAATGTTTTCACATTGTTCTCGTTTTTAAATCGTTTTGATTAATTATTATCGGCAAATTACATTAAATGTTGCTAAGAAATGAGAAAATACGATGATATATCGGAAAGTTTTGGCATTTAAATTTCGTTTACGGGAAATCGCTAATTTTGTAATGCTTCATTTTGACTGTCAAATGCAGACAAATGTATTGAAAACGAAAGTAGATTTATGAGCGCAGACTCTTTGCATCAAGTTTTTCTTGTATTAAAATGTAAACATTTTCTATATAGAGTATCATCCAAATAAAGCCTGGGCTGGTCATAGTGGACAGCCATGATGTCTGGCCGGGCTGCTCTTACACAGCCTGGGCAGGTCATAGTGGACAGCCATGATGTCTGGCCGGACTGCTCTTACACAGCCTGGGCAGGTCATAGTGGACGGCCGTGATGTCTGGCCGGGCTGCTCTTACACAGCCTGGGCAGAAGTTTTTCTTGTATTAAAATGTAAACATTTTCTATATAGAGTATCATCCAAATAAAGCCTGGGCTGGTCATAGTGGACAGCCATGATGTCTGGCCGGGCTGCTCTTACACAGCCTGGGCAGGTCATAGTGGACAGCCATGATGTCTGGCCGGACTGCTCTTACACAGCCTGGGCAGGTCATAGTGGACGGCCGTGATGTCTGGCCGGGCTGCTCTTACACAGCCTGGGCAGGTCATAGTGGACAGCCGTGATGTCTGGCCGGGCTGCTCTTACACAGTGATGTCTGGCGGGACTGCTCTTACACAGCCTGGGCTGGTCATAGTGGACAGCCATGATGTCTGGCCGGGCTGCTCTTACACAGTGATGTCTGGCGGGACTGATCTTACACAGCCTGGGCAGGTCATAGTGGACGGCCGTGATGTCTGGCCGAGCTGCTCTTACACAGCCTGGGCAGGTCATAGTGGACAGCCATGATGTCTGGCCGGGCTGCTCTTACACAGTGATGTCTGGCGGGACTGCTCTTACACAGCCTGGGCAGGTCATAGTGGACAGCCATGATGTCTGGCCGGGCTGCTCTTACACAGTGATGTCTGGAGGGACTGCTCTTACACAGCCTGGGCTGGTCATAGTGGACAGCCATGGTGTCTGGCCGGACTGCTCTTACACACAGTGATGTCTGGCGGGACTGCTCTTACACAGCCTGGGCAGGTCATAGTGGACGGCCGTGATGTCTGGCCAGACTGCTCTTACACAGACTGGGCAGGTCATAGTGGACAGCCATGATGTCTGGCCGGGCTGCTCTTACGCAGCCTGGGCAGGTCATAGTGGACAGCCGTGATGTCTGGCCGGACTGCTCTTACACAGCCTGGGCAGGTCATAGTGGACGGCCGTGATGTCTGGCCGGGCT
>JAWPHD010017809.1:0-35000 GCA_037043455.1 Cyrtodaria siliqua
AAGCTATATGCTTTACATACTGCTTACATGTAGATATTACAGCAAGGCTAAGTCCCTTTGCCTACGCTACGTGTCGATATTTGTAATAAGCTATTATCCTTTACATACTTACATGTAGATACTTACAACAAGCTTTGTCCTATACCGGACGCTACAATCTGGTTTATCCTTTACATACGTTAAATGTAGATATTACACCCAATATGTGTCCTTTACATACGCAAACATGTAGGGTAAATGACAACAAGCTTTGTCCTTTATGGACGCTACAACTGTTATATCCTTTACATAACGGTTTTAAATGTAGCATATTACACCCAATATGTGTCCTTACATACGTTTTACATGTAGATACTACAACAAGATATGTCCTTTGACATACGCTACACGCAGATATTGCAACGAAGATGGGTAGTCTTTTACATACTCTGCATGAAGATATTTGCAACAATATATATAGTTTACATACGCTACATGTAGATACTGCAACAAGCCTTTCATTACTTACGCTATATGTATAATTACAACAAGCTGACCGTCCGTATTTGTGCTTGACACTACATGTAGATATTGCAACATGTTGTGTCCTTTACGCTACATGTATATATTGTAAACAAGCTATGTTTACGTAAAGCTACATGTAGATATTGCAACATGCTTATGCCCTTTATAGACACTACATTTAGACATTAAACAGGCTATGTCCTATTGAATACACTACATGTAAGATATGGCAAGATGTGTTCCATTTACGATACATGTAGATATTGTAACAAGCCTATGTTTATGGACGCTACATGTAGTTATTGCAACAGTATGTATCCTTTACTGTACCGTACATGTAAATATATACAACAATAATATGTGCCTTTACATACGCTACATGTAGATATTTACAACAAGCTGTTGTCCTTACATACGCTACATGTAGATATTACAACAAGCTGTGTCCTTTACAATACGCTACATGTAGATATACACCAAGCTTTGTCCCCTTTACATACGGCTACATGTACGATTATTACCAACAAGCTGTTTTGGTCCTTTACATACGCTACATGTATATATTACAACAAGCCTTGTCCTTTACATACGCAACATGTACTATATTACAACAAGGTGTATTGGTGTCACTTTACATACGCTACATGTAGATATTACAAGAGCTATATGCTGTACATACGCTACGCCTGTAGATTATTTTATCGTATCTATATCATTTAGAGATGTATGGTAATGCACTCTAAATGTAGATATCGCTACAACACACATACACTACTTATAGATAATTGCAACAAGCTATATGCTTCGCATACGCTACATGTAGATTTACAGAAAGCTAAGTCCTTTACCCTACGCTACATGTAGATAGTGTAACAAGCATCTTTCCTTTACATCGTTAATGTAGTACTCAACAAGTTTTGTCCTTACGAACGCTACATGTAGATATTGCAACAAGTTACTAATCCTCCCTTTTTTTACCATACGTTAAATGTTGATATTACACCCATTATGTGTCTTTTATATAGCTTCATGTTGATATTGCAACATGTATGTCCGTTACACTAATCGCTACATGGAGAGATATTAGGAACAATATATGTCATTTACATGCGCTAACATGTAGATATTGCAACAATATATGTCCTTTACATACGTTACATGTTGATATTACAACAATAATGTCCTTTACAATACGCTACATGTAGATATTACAACAAATAACTGTCCTTTACATACGCTACATGTACATAATTGCAACACTACTAGGTCCTTTACATACGTTACATGTTATATTGCAACAACATATGTCCTTTACTTAATGGTACGTGTAGGATATTGCAACAATATATGTCCTTTACATACGCTTGCGTTGTAGATATAGCAAACAGTTATTATCTTTACATACGCTGCGTGTAGATATTGCAACATGGGTATGTCCATTATGTACGCTACCTGTAGATATTGCAACAATATAAGTCCTTTAACATACGCTGCTTGTAGATATTGCAACAGTATATATACCTTTAATACGCTGGCGTGTAGATATTGCAACATGACTATGTCCTTTATGTACGCTACATGTAGATATTGACAACAAACCTATTTCATGTACATGCGCAACATTTTGATATTGCAACAAGATATTCCTTTTACGTACGCTACATGTAAAATATTGCAACAAGCTAAGTCCTTTTAACATGCGATTACATGTAGTTATTCGCATGCCTTGAGAGTAGCAAAAAGTCCTGAAGTTATTAGAGATATCATACATGGGGAGTGGCTAGCGATAAAACAGTTATAGAATATCCAAACTTGTGTGTTCGTGCTTACGCCTCGGATATATTTCATGTTATATGCTCATAACTCAATACAGTATTGCAACAAAATATATCCTTTACTATACGCTACATGTAGACTATTTTAACAAGCTATGCACATTTAACAGGACACTACATGTAGATAATTGCAGCAAGCTATAATCCCTTACTATACGTTACATGTAGATATTGAAACAAGCTGTATCCCTGCACATACGTTACATGTAGATATTGCAACAATCTACATTCTTTACATAACGCTACATGTAGATATGCAACAAGCTATATCCCTTACATACGTTACAGTAGATGTTGCAGCAAGCTATGTTCTCTTACATACGTTATTTGTAGATATTGCAACAATCTACATTGCTTTACATACGCTACTGTAGATAATGCAGGCAAGCTATGTCCTTTACATACGCTAATTATGTAGATCTTGCAACAATCTACTTGCTTGTTTACATAGGCTTACATGTAGATAATGCAGCATGCTATGTCCTTTACATACGTTACCATGTAGATATTGCAACACACCATGTATCCTTTACATACGTTACATGTAGATATGCAACAAGCTGTATCCTTTACATACGCTACAGGTAGATATTGCAAGCAAGGCTATGTCTTTACATAAGATAAATGTAGATATTGGCAACACGCTGTATCCTTTACATTCGTTACATGTAGAGTATTGCAGCAAGCTATGTCCTTTACATCGATAAATGTATGATATTGCAACACACTTGTATTCCTTACAGTACTGTTATCTGTAGATATTGCAACACGCTGTATCCTTTACATTCGTTACAGGTAGATATTGAAACAAGCTGTATCCTTGTACATACGGCTACATGTAGATAACTTGCAACAAGCTATATGATTACATACCGATAAAATGTAGATATTGCAACACGATATTTGTCCCTTTACATACGCCTACAATGTATATATTACAATAAGGTTTGTCCTTATAAGGAATACATGTAGATTATTACAGTACGCTTTATCATTTAAAATACGCTACATGTAGATATTGCAACAATGCTATGTCATTTACATACGCTATATGTAGATATTGCAAGCAAGCTATGTCATTTACATACGCTACATGCATATATAACAATAACACTATGTCCTTTATATACATTACATGTATATATTACAATACTCTGTATCCTTTACATACGCTGCATGTAGAAACTGCAACAAGCTATGTCATGTATGTTTAGCAAGACACTTAATTTATGTGATTGCAAATTGTGACAATCTAGGGTTCGTACATAAGATATATGTATTGTGGCAAACTAGAGTTCATACATAATGATAGTTACTCTGGCAAACCAATGTACGTACATATGAGAGGTATTGTTGCTATCTAGTGTTCGTACATTATGATAGGTTTGGTGCAAATTACAGTCGTACATACGATAGGTATTGTGGCAAACCTAGTGTTCGTTACATATGATAGATATTGTGGCAAAACTAGAGTTCTTACATATGATAGATATTGGACAATTGCTTACAAGTATAATACAAGTATGTATGGACATTGACAGATAGCTCTTCTATTGATAAAGATGTTGGACAGTGTTACAATGGTGAGCTTAATTGCGCCAACGATGTGTTTACAAAGTACAATAACCTCATATACATAGATGGTGATCTAAACAATAGTGATAACCATCTGTCAATGTCAAACTTGCAATATTACCCCTAACGAACACTAAAATACGTTATCGGATAAAGGGTAATTGATAGCCATAATTTTCTTGTTGATTTGTTTACATTTTATAAACCAGAAGTTATTTTAAATTCTCCTATTGTGTGTTTTGAACTGTTATTTATACAAGAAGTGAAAGGCAAAAACTCTACTGAAAATACTCTGTTTTTACACAGAATAATAACCTGTAATTATATTCAATGAAACCTAGTTGGTACTATAAAGTTATTTTTTCTACGTTTTGACTCACAGTGTTCTAGCCAGTATATAACAATTCTTGAAACCTCTGTGTATATATTGTAAAACGTTTTATTTTGATTAAGTGTACATTTCCAACGTAGGAGGTATGAATAATACAAAATCCAAAACGAATAAAAGCTAATTAAAGGGGACAGGCCGCCAGTTTTTATTAGTTGAAAACATCAAATGAACAATAATAAAACCTTTATATTAATCTACCCATACTATCTACAAAACAGTTTAGACTAGTTAACATATAAGCTTAAAGGAACACCCGGCAATCTTGACTTTTCTTTTTAAAAAACTCATGGCGTCCTGTTATTTCCTACTTAACTTGCATGTTCAATCAATTAATATTAATTATAAGAAGAGTAAGTAAAGAGTAAGTAAAGAGTAAGTAAAGAGTAAGTAAAGAGTAAGTAAAGAGAGTAAGTAAAGAGTAAGTAAAGAGTAAGTAAAGAGTAAGTAAAGAGAGTAAGTAGAGAGTAAGTAAAGAGTAAGAGTAAGTAAAGAGTAAGTAAAGAGTAAGTAAAGAGTAAATAAAGAGTAAGTAAAGAGTAATTAAAGAGTAAGGAAAGAGTAATCAAAGAGTAAGTAAAGAGTAAATAAAGAGTAAGTAAAGAGTAAGTAAAGAGTAAGTAAAGAGTAAGTAAACTGTCTTTGCATACTTCTAACTGTTGGTTATATTGCACCAGTATTGTATTTAAACATATGATTAAATACGAAGAAGAATTGTAAACTCAAAATGTTAACGGTTTAAAGTAAAAAGTATACTGGATTATTAAATCGAGACGCTAATGTTAATTGTTGATACAAACTTCAAGACTGCCGTGTGTCCCTTTAAACTATCCACCTGCAATGTTGACAAATAAATCTAAACACCTAGCTCAAATTTCATTCAATTGTAGAGTAGGGCCTTATTTGCGTCGCTAATGTGCCATAATAGTAGAGTAGAAAACCATCCCTACCCTCCAAGTCCACCGAGCCGTCACAAATTACGCAGCTTCCTTGGATGGGCACTTTAAACTCGCACCGATATTACAATTTTACGACGTCATTATGTACAGGTCACTGAACCGTGGCAATAAAACTGTAAATCATTAAATTCAAAGATCACAGGGATCAGTCATTGGTTTTTGGTAAAAATGTCGTAAAAAATTAATAATAGCTTAATGTATATTCGCTGTGTAATTTGACATCAATTACAGATATTCTGGAGTTGAAAGGTTGAAAATTAGGCACCTGTATATGAAAAAGTCGGGGACATCATATGTGTAAATAGTTATTACCTATTTTATTGGACGAACATGAGCTGTATTGTCAATAGAACTGGGCGATTATCGTATTATTAAATAAAGAGTTATTGATCAATAAAATGTATCTGCTTTTGTAACAAAATAAAATCTAGAGATTAAATGAGTGTGGTGTGTGTGTGTGTGTGTGTGTGGTGGTGGTGGTGGTGGTGGTGGTGGTGGTTGGGGGGGGGGGGGGGGGGGGGGACGTCCTCTTCAGTGTCACCGTGCGGACAAAAAGCACCAATTGAAGGTTGCCGTGGTAGAATAGAATAACCTCCCCTCTGAAACATCATATGAACATTTCTTAATAGTGCCTAAGAGAAACATATATTTAAAACCGCTACTAAGTTTTATGTAAAAATAAGTAGTATTTGCATGACGTAGTTACTAGTTTTATGTAAAAATAAGTAGTATTTGCATGACGTAGTTACTACTTTTACCACTGTGTGTCAGCACGGGGAAATGAGGTAAATCTGAAGTGTATAGCTGCACAACTATTGCCAGGTAATTGATAAATACATTTACCTGTGGATTAATTTACAGGTTCAACGTTTTCTACGTCATCAAATAAAATCTTATTCTCGCTTTTCACAGATATTGCAATTTGTGAATTGTAAATATCTATTGTTCTGTATTGATTTCGATCTAAATAAACATAATAAATATGTTCATGGAACAAAACATGGCCGGAGAACTTTAACACTATATTTTATTATAAATAGACCATTCAGAATCGCTACAGACATACTAGTATTATGCAAGGCGCGTGATATAACAGAAAACAATATTCGCGATAAAGGTAACACTGTATGTTATGATATGAATACTTTCAATTATTCTGAAATTAACCATTGATTGCATGACGTAATTCTCCAAGCATTCGGAAAAAGTTTCATTAAAAGTCTGTATGAGCCAAATCGTATTAAATCTATCAGAATTTAAAAAGTTTAATCTATTTTAAAAGCTAGTTCAAATAATACGTACGGCGGTTTTATGAATCAATACATGAATGTCAGAAGAGCATAGACCGTAGGCTTGCGGTGGCGACGCTGTTCAAGTCCCAACCAGTAGGTGTTGATCTCCCACACTACAAAACCGCTGGGAATGTCGATTTATAACCTTACATGGCATTTTATTAAAAAATATATATGTATAAAATAGTGTTCAGACCAATCACTAATATATGGGATGGCGAGTTGTCCGTCGTCCGTTAACTTTTGTTTTAAACAACATCTCCTCTAAAACTGCTGGGTAGAATTTGACGAAACTTCAAAGGAAGCATTTTTAATGGTCCGCTATGTGATTTATAAAAAACAAATCGTCAAGATCCGTCAACAATATGACCATCGTTACTAAAATATATCAATTTATAAACGACTTCTTGTCAGGAACCAATTGTTTTGAAACTTGAAAAAGAATCGTCTCATTTCCTTTTCTCAGATTTATGTAAAGTGTCCATACCCGTCAATAAATATGGCCGTCGTTACTAATAGAAACATCGTGTTACATTGATAGTTATGTTAATAAGTATTTGTTTTACTTATTTATTTTGCTCAAACTGTCATGGCCTCTTTATCGAGCAACATTACAATACAACACCGTTTATCAAAACTCTGTTCATGTGTTCGGGGTTCTAGAAATACCCATGATTGAATATCCGTAAAATGAATTATGAGTTGGTAAGTCTTAGTTCGAAGCTCCAGTTTTCGGGGTTTCGCCTGGCTGGTTAAAGCCCTTTATATTGTGTCTATAGAGTTTGGATTCTCAAAATGTGTAAGTTATAAATATACCTCGTCGTCAGTAGGTTTAGAAATGGTATATGTAAGATGTAAACTTTGGCTGTTGTTGGCGGGATAGCTACTTAAAAACAAGATAAAATTGTAATTCTCGTGACTTACTGTTTAGGTCCATACCTCTGTATGAAACAGATTGTCTACGTAGTTGTTTCCTTCTAGAAATAATGTATATTCTGTCTGTTGGTAATTTTGCTTTGAAATCACCGTGCATATGTTAACGATGTTTTGTTTGTGCGTTTAGATGTCGTCAAATAAACGGTTTTACGACGGTGACGACGTCTTTGCATATTCTCAGGGTTTTTATGCCAGCTTGAAAACCTCTGAACTTCTTGAGTTGATTATATGTGTTCATAAGATCATGTGTTTTACGTTCTCTGCAAAGAGATCTAGAAGCTGTGATAATTTCTTAATTCGGCGTTAGGATTGAACCCTGAACGAATGTCGAACGCCGAACTACAAGCTGCATGCTAACGTATACACACTGCAGAGAGAACGCAAACATTTACATTCTGCATTCGCTCAGAACAGGGCCCTTATATAACTGGTCCTTATATAGCAGGGTCCTTATAGAAACAAGACATGAGTGTCGTCTCTACCTGTATCTATCGATTATCGACTCTACAAACAACGAACGGTAGTTAATAATTTGAAGAATAGTTTACTGATTTTTAAAAGCCATATACTGATAGAAAGTGTATACAATTTCTTTTTAACCAATTCATTTTCTTTATTGGTTTGTGGCGATAAAGAATCTAGTTTGCAGGTTTAGAAACAAGCTCGCTTTCTTCATAAGGCGACCGGCTTTTTGTTTTTGTTTTATTTTTTTCTGATTTTACAAATATTCAGCAACCGGTATCACACCGTTACGGTAATAATATCTCATAAAATGTTATGTCTTGCAATTCCTTGGCCTTTCATCTTTCCATAAATATTACTTCTAGCGAGTTATATTTAGAAATGTTGAAGAAGAACATCAAATAGTAGCAATACCTTCCGCGGCGAATTATGTCTACATGGTTCTAATATTTGATATTTCTAAACATAACTTGCTAGATGTAATCTTTATGGAAAGATGAAAGGCCAACGAGTTGCAAGACATAAAATTTTATGAGATATTATTACCATAAAGGTGTGATATGTGGGTTGGTGAAAATTGGTAAAATCAGAAAAATGTAAATATATATACTGAAAGGAAAAAGAAACGCGACGCGGGAATTTCCGCTATATATTGTATATACTGCACATTTAATTCCATATATATTCCATGGAAATCCCAAGATGTTTTGTAAAAAACAAAGTTGCAGCTAGCTAGAGAAAAGACACAACTGTGATGTTGTAGACGTTTTAATCACAGTAGACGTTGTAACAAGAACTTCATAAATGTTGAAGTATTGGGCCAGTTCAATAACGTAAAGAGTTTGCAAAATGTTGCATCCTAAGTTTGCGCCAAACGCGTACTGTGTCAATAATGAAACTTTGCAGGAATACTATTTGCTGTGTTACGTGTTGATTTAGTCTTTTTCCGAAAGGAAAGATCTTACGTAGCCATGTTCCATTCGATTAACAGCAGCATATTGTACATACAATATATAGCAGAAATTCTCGTGTCGCGTTCCCTTTTCCTTTCAGTATATATATATATAAGGACTCTGCTCAGAAACAGTCTTAATTTACTTATAAAAAATCGACACTTATCATTTACCTGTAAAATATTGATTTGTTTAATTTACTCTTAAATTAGCATATAATAAAAGTGTTCTTGATACTGAAATGGTAATAATGTGTTCGTATAATTGTTTCTGTTATTACAATTTAACATTACTTGAGTATAAAACTTTTTTTAAGAAACATCCATGCATGCGTTTTCCATCATAGAGTTTATTTATTTTTATTATTGAAAAACCAGAAATATAAGAGAAAAAAAACTGAAATATTGTTTGAGCTCCACCTAAGACATTCAAGACCATCGTCATTGTTATTGCCTAATTGTTTTAAAACTATAACTATCTACTTATAAATATATTAAAACAAACTGTGAATGTGAAAAATATATTAATTGTGTCCAAAATAATAAGCACAGTATAGCACTAACTAGATTAAGATGTTCAGCTCATAAATTGGCTATTGAAGAGGGTCGATTTAGAAATATAGAGAGGGATCAAAGAAAGTGTTTCTTTTGCAATATAAATGTTGTTGAAGATGAATATCACTTTACTTTAGCTTGTCCGTGTTATAGAGAAATAAGAATAGAATGTTTACCTAGATACTACTGTAGTTGGTCTAGTTTACAAAAGTTTAAATCGTTGTTATCTACGGATAATTCAAAATTATTGAATAGGCTAGCCAAATAAATTAGTCTTGCGAATACCAAACGTGAGAGCTTAATTGCAACAGAATAAATATATAAGTTTAAAATGAATGCGCAGGTGCAGTTTTTGTGAGTGTTTTATTATTAGTATTATTATATTGTATCGTATAACTGTTCTAATAATGCAGTGACCAACAACCCAACACTGTTTTCAGAATGCCTTATGTTTACAATGCAAATATGTATTATGGTATTGGTATTCGTGAAGCTCGTGCAATCACACTGTAGAGTTATCTATATAGGTCATAGGTGGGTCATGTACTATACATAATATGTAATTGTGTTTCGAGCCATATCAGTGAAGTGTGAACAACATGTATGCTATAATTACTTTCAATAATATATACGTGTTTATCCTTAAATTTGTTTACTAATACCTAAATATTTATCAGGCTCTTCTCCTGAAAATGTTTTAATATATGTGCGCATTTGTATTTAGTATGTCTTGTATGTATTACCGCCTCAGTGCTGATGGCGATGGACATTGTAAAATGTTTATGCCTTAATAAAAATTGAATTGAATTGAATCATTAGTTTATCGTTACTTATCGTACCTTTGGAAATAGCAGCAATAATCTGCGGAGCTACAGGTGTTTGTATTAATTTTATTAGACGCAAGCTTAATGCAAAAGCTCAAAAACATCATGAAATAAAAACTTTGGCGGAGTCTAAGTTGAATAGCATAAAGCAGTTAATATCAAAATCAAAAGCATTGAGTGATGCACAAATATCTGATCAAGAGTTTAAGATGATTTTAGATGAGTTGGATAAATATTATAGTTTAAAACAGGACACCAAACAAAAAAAGGCTGAAATAAGTGAAGTTCAAAAAAAAGAACTAGTAGAACAGGGAAGAAAGGAAGCAATGGCAACCTTACAAAAAAGTCTAAAAAGTGTGTAATAAATTGTTTTAGTAATGTGTATGAGTACGATCCACCACCTTTGTATTCAAGATCGAAATATTGTTAATTTGAATGTAATTTTAATAACAAATCAACAAATTTGTTTTGTATTAAATAAACATTTTATAATTTTGATAACTTATAAAAAAAATTAAACTTGCAATCTTCACTACCCCTATTTTAAAAAAGTTTTAATAAATCAAGTAAAATCACCATGGTGATTTATTTAAAAAAAATTAAACTTGCAATCTTCACTACCCCTTTTTTAAACAAGTTTTAATAAATCAACTAAAATCACCATTTCATCGTGATTTATATATGTGTGTATTTTGGGGTCGTTCTGCTGCAATTCGAGGTAAAAAAAAATTACAACAGAAATACATATTTATATTGTTTCACTTATAAACTTGTTTGGGTAGGCACATGTTGTTATTTTTTAATTTATTAGGTTTAAAGTTACCGGCCATCATCTGCTGTTGGCATTTATGTAACTATAACTCAAATACTGATCATATGGTTAAACAAGCGTTCACTCATAATAGTTAGGTGATGATGGAAATTGAGATTGTATCTCCTAGAAGCTTATTTTGGATTTGTAATCTAAAAACGATTTATAAATTGAAAACAATTTGCAGTTTTAAGATATTTTCGAAATGTGATGTCTACGCTAGTTTTAAGGGTCGACGTTAAACATCACAAGCAAGAAATATGAACAAAGGCTCGTAGATTGTACGATAACACTGAGCATTGTTACGCGTAATAAATCGCTTGTTAACCCAGATGAATTATATTACATAGACGCTTTGAATAACGATGACTGTACGTATTAACTTGTTCAATGTAACGTTAAAAGAAATTATCTCGACGTTTAAAATGTTTGATTAATAATGAATAGATATTACTCATACACGTGTAGTATCACACTTTTGTATCAGGTAAAAGGCATTGATGTCTGGGGTTTAACGTCGCTTTTAACCATCTTTCAGTCATCTCACGACGGTGTCTCCGTGTCGCAGTGAGCTCTATGTTCATCTTTATAGAGCTGCCACACTGAAATACCACGCCGTAGACACATGACATAATACCCCGCCCAGCCACTTTATACTGACACCAGACCGACCAGTCCAAGATGCTAAACGTCTAGCAAGGGACCTGCTATAGCACCATTTAATGACGTTTTTGGTGTGTTCCGGTAGGGGATTGAACCCACGTCATCCCGTATACTGGACGGACGCTCTACCACTTTGCCACTGACGCGGTTTTATGTTTATGTGTTATTTAATGCCACGATTCTGAATGGCAGTTGAAATAGATTCGATTCCTGTGTTCCTTCCATTCATGGCCAGTGGGTGTGGGTAATGAATGAGTATAGAAGCTATGGTGTTGATTGATTAACGTCATTCCACCAGACCAGTTTATCTTAATTATCTTTAAAAGCCAAATCGGGCATTCTAATATTAAATATGTATAAAAACACTAATCGGGCAGTAACACGTTTAATACGTATAAAAAACCCAGCCGGGCATTATAAGGGTATGTATATAACCCAATCCAAATAGTATAATGTTAAATAATATAGTTATGTGTTTTTGAAAAGAAATCGAAAGCTTTTACGAAAATAAACAGTAATGTTTTCCCTATCTATTGTCATAGTGTCCCATTGACTTTCCATTGGAGCAAGTATTCAATATTCTACGATACTGGATATGATATTGCACCCAAACTTTTTCACTCGGCTGCCAAGAGCCGCGAAATAAACGCGTACTATTTTTTTTACAAGGAATGATAAGTATTGTTTTGCAATGCTAAATTTTACGGTTATTTTAAATAAATGTTGCCGAAGAACAGCCTTTTCCAACCACCCCGATCCGCGAAGAAAAAAAATTAACAAAACTATGCGGAAATAACACCATTTTCTTTAATATATGGTAGACAATAGGTCTATATAATATTAGCAGAAAACAATATGAAGGTATACAATAAAAATGTTATTGCATTTATATAGAGAAACATTACTTGGAACTTATTTTTTTGTCGTAGGGTGACACAAGCTCGTCACCTCCGCCAAAGTAATTCGTTCCAAGTAATCCTTCATGACACCAATTCAATAACCTATAATGGTCTCTTCTCGAAAGGTCTGTAGGTCTGTATAGCTTTTGATGATTATTTTTTTGCAGCTTGAGAACTTATTTGTACATGGTCCTTTTCTCATTCATTGTAGTTGTGCCGCATTTGGTACGTACAGTATATTTGAAGTGGTCTTATCCAAAGAAGTAAATTAATTCTTAAAAACATAGTGTTAAATGTTTTAGCGGTCCAACACTGTCGTTTATTCCGTTTGTGAAATGAGGTCAAATATATATTGTGGTGGTTTGTGAACTCTTTAAGAATATGAAGAACTTTAATTTTATATCACTTAAATTATGTACTGCTCGAGTATTCTCGCCAATAAAAGCATAATAAAGCTAAACTTACGTCGAGGGTTTCAATTAGAAATGTGTAATTAGTGTTAAGGGTCACGAGGGCTGTCTGTTTAAATCGGTTAGAGGTAAATTAGGGGTAAATTAACACTTGCCATCAGGAGCTGCTCGAGTGGTGGAAGGAGATCCAAAACGAAATTACACCCTTATAAAACTTTGCTAAATCAAGCGTTCAAGAGACACAATTGAAATGAGTTTCGTCAAGTTTAATTGTAGTATGACTAGCGGATTTATATTGCAAAAGCAAATTGAATTTCACAAAGTAACCCTGTTTTATGTATGTTTTATTACTCAAAGTATCGAATGCAGTCACATGCGCGGTTTCTAATGTCCAAATCAAGCGTCCCAGTCATCGAGTTCAAAGGGAGGTAAAAAGTAAGAACCCGCCTGAAAATACAGATGCCTACCCGTCAATGATCAGTCATAAAATGGCGGACTTTATGTCCAATTTCCATTCAAAACGACAAAACATTGTTACCGAAGTAACACAGAAGAGGAAACGAATAGGCGGATGTCCATTATTTTTCATTTTATGACTTGTTTAAGTATTCAAGCTATTCAAAATATTTGGCAAGGTTAAACGAGTTCTTGCCCAGCCTCTCTACGTAGCAGGTGTGTTTGTGTTAAAGTTTCATATCGGAGAAACAAACAAACACCTTACGGAAACACCTTTAGGTTTAGGTCATCTTCATTCGGTTATAAAACCGTAGATTAGTCGCCTTTATAAACCTTTATAGCAAGTTTATGCTTTTATTGTATATTTAACCTCCTATTGACCATGTAATGAATAAACTCCATTCCTTGTGTTCGGTCGTTTGAAATTGCAAGTCCTGTTGGTTGAACTCTTTAGTTTAATTTGAGTGGTTCGCATATGATTTTAAGGGAAGTTAACCTTACTAGCATTAGCTTCTCTACATGTGTGATACATATCATTGCTAAGTTATGTCTATAGGATAGATCGATTGAATTGGATTTATAGTTGCACCAACAACTAAGGTCATATGGCGACTTTCTAGCTTCCACTGGTGGAGGAAGACCCCAAGAGCCCCTCAGGGCAATTTTCTTGCACGGGCGGGCACCTGGGTAGAACCACCGACGTTCCGCAAGCCAGTTGGATAGCTTCCTCAACTAAAGGTTCCTAGGCCCCTGAGGGATCGAACCTTCAGCGATGAGGGGCAAGTGATTTCAAGTCTGAGACTCTAACCACTCGACCACGGACGCCCCGTCTATAGGATTGTATAACTACGGTGTATTATAAAAAAAAATTGAAATTGACATATTTATAAAATTATTATCTAGTCATAATCTATATTGTAGATACTCGAGCATGACAACAAACTGATTCCCAACACACGTACCATCACAAACAAATATATGTTGTAATGCCCAGTATTTTCAATTAGGAAATGTCAAAGTTAACTAAATAAAAAAATATATGTTATTTCAACTGTTTGGTCACCTGACCTTCCTAAAACACGAATTTTTTTTATCAGTTCTACCAGTGACGTAATAACTCTATTTCCACACGATTCTTCATGATAAATATCGTAGTTTTTAAGAGAAATAATAATAACTGATAATACATTTCTCCGGTGAAGAAGGTCAGCAGGCCCCAAGTTCAAGAAACAAACTTAAGTCACAGTGTAGGCTAAAGCTCAAATATTTCTTTTAACTATAACTTTTTTTAATTAATGTTTTTCATAGGAAACTTTCTGGACAGTGGTTGTTTTTGCTTATCTCTATTTGTGTAAAGTTTCAATAAATTCCAAGCCTATTAAACTTGATTCAAAACTGGTCAGTGCTTGAGTACGAAATATGACTTAGAGAATAGTTATTTATTTTCTTTATTTACACTGTCCCGTTTTATTGGGATGACAGTAAGGTAAGTGTGAGGTTTGGTGCACCCTAGAAATTGGTTTAAACCCCCAGCGGCCTTTTTAACCACTGACCGTTCCAAAGCGGTAGCCCTATTGTCAACCCTTTTTGTGTTTGTGATGTCTAATCTAGCATTTTGTTCATCTTTAAAGTTTTTCTTTGTTTCTGTGTGTGTTTGTGGTTGACTGTCGTTCTTGAATGCTACTTTTCCTGTTCGAATTTTATATCCATATTTAAGTTTGTTTGCGACATTGAGGCCAGGATACCGAACATTTGGTTTTAGCTCGGAAAGTGAACGAGACGCATGCCAGTATCTGTTTTAATTATCCCGTTGCTATAGAGACTGTGTAACATATTTTGTGTAAAAGCAATTTTCTTCTAAACAACTAGTTAAGGTGACTGCAATTATTCTCTTTGTCAAAAATGGTATACGTGTGCAACATATTGGGTGGACCAGTAAATTAGAAAATGAAGAGTTATTTTATACAGTATTTAATAACAAGTGATAACAAAGCACTGTACATAACAATGCGTAATATTTTACATATAATTTACATTATTGACAAATATACAAATATCAAAAACAAAATTATATACGATATTCTACGAGTCTCTATTTACAAAATATATAAATAAAAATATTGCATCAACATGTAATTGCTGCGTATTGTCTCAAAATACTGCCATATAATTGTAAATATTAACAAGAAAAGACAAATGATAATAAATGAATGATACTTTTAATGAAATGATTCAAAATATTGCCATTTGTACTTGAGATAAGAGACACATCGTTTCACAGAATATATATATTCACGATATGAATCTGTTGAGATCACTTTATATTTCTTCGAACCAAATAATAACGTTTTGTTCAAACACTATCTTGAAACAAAGTTCCCAATTAATTGTTCCGGGACGCTTCAGACTGAAAGCTTCAATATAATCATTAATGTTCGACCAAAATCGTTCCGTTTGATCTTTCACAAACACTGAATAGTCTCCCTATGTACAAAAGCACTAACAGCATTGCACTATAACGTTTTTGTTTGGTCTTTTCAAGATATCCGTTGTTAAGCACCATTTAAATTTCTTGGCGTCCGTTCTTAATATCGCCGTTTCCAAGGAAGTGCGCACTTAAGCGTTGCGTCGGATTTGTTCCTGAAGCACTTCCGCTCCAAAAGAATTATAGAATCTTCTCTCTATGAATGAAGTGCAATCGAGAAACCCGCACTGTAAATAATGCCCTAAAAGATAAAAGACACAAATAATATTTAGAATAATTACGGTCACAAATAAAGAGAATTTACAACATATTATATAAAAAATATAATCGTATTCAGTATTTGCTTAGTACTCGGTGTGGCATTGTGCTAGCGTTTTCTCCCGCCGTATTACACAACATAATGCTTGGAATTAATATTAGGTTGTATTCCTGGTAATTGTTAAATCGACAAAAAATATCAACAAGTGCCTGCTAACTTGAGTATAAATCGGCAAAATAAGTCAACAGTTGCTTGACGTACCTGAGTATTTACAAAATAATATATGTATTTTAATACGTATTTTTATTTGTTTTTTTTTAATAACTGAAATGCTTAAGGAAAACTATGATGTATTTAATTCAATTGATTAATATTAACACTTACCTATCGTATTTTCAAGTCCGGTAAATATCCATGCACTTGTATTAGCACCTGTATGTCTCACACCATTATACAGACGATATCCACCACCCAGGGGTTTGTACGTCTCACACTGGTATACGGGACCCTACCCACCACCCAGGGGATTTAGGTTACATAGCACACTTGATTACATTGGGACCCGAATGCCGCACCATTGGCTGTTACTGTTCTGAAAAGGAAAACAACATACGTTAACAGAGAATAAATACCATTTGGCATTTTACATACTGAAAATTGGGCTCTACCCAGGAAAAATGGTCTGGTCTGCCTCTTCCATAAAACAATCGACCGTCATATATGGCATAACATGTACTAAAAATGACGTAAAGCACCATTCAAACCACATACCTAATAACAAATTTATTAATATGTCTGTGTTCAAACAAACCATACTCAAAAGCTTAAAAACTGGCAAATATAGTGTTTAAACAATGTTATTTTTTGCATCTATAAATATAATTAATAGATTTTGTATTATATATATATATGACCAGGGTCCTTATATAACAGAAGGAAATACCTATTTCTAATTTGTGTTAATATACATCTAAATGCTTACCATGACCCCAGGAAGTCCCTGCCACATGTTTTATCAGCGAGAGCTACACCAAGCATCCATGAAGACCCGGAGCTGCCAGGCCTGGAGAGTGAAGATCCAACGTAACATCCTCGTGATCTATCGTGTAACTTCCGGAAGTGGTCGTTGACAGGTCATCGTCGTCCTCATCATACGTCATAAAACTTCTATTAATGTCACTAGGTGGTGGCGGGAAAACGGATGGCTCTTGAAATGTCACAAACTTTGACCTATCAAATGTCGAATGACTCTGCGTGCAAATTCCTCTTTGAAAGTGGACATCGTTGGGTTTTCTTAGACTCTTTTTATCCGCAAAGTTGCGGAACTGCAGACGGTATTTTTGGTCCTTGTGTAGTTGTTGGGCAACGGGAAGCTTCTTGCAGTCGTAATGGTTCAAGTCGGCTAAATTCAACCAGGGTTTGCTCATATCTCTAAATGTACTATGTGCTGGATTTCTGTGCTGTCGAAACTCTGTCGTTCGTGTATCTGTAATTCAGAAGGCAAACAAAGGTATTTTTTAAGAAAATAAGTTGATTTCAAGGGGCCGAATTTTATGTTTATGTGGTTTTTTTTAAAAAAAAAATAATAAAATCTTCATTTTTTCATGTGTTTTATAATGTTTCTATGAATATTATAGAGGCTATGAAGACAAATCTTCACCATTACGAAACCAAATGCTTTGAAATAGGAGTTGTTTCTTGTTTTTCAGAAGTGCAAAATTTCAGGGTTTATGCATAAACGCATTTACTTCGCCCATAGTGATACTGGGTGATAGTCAAAAATGTTTTCTCTTCGTTGCCTATCCGACTTAGTATTTACCAAAGGTTTATTAATATTCTCTATATATGTCACGCTCTTAATTATGAAGAGTGCTGGTTGTAAAATGTTCATAAATAATTGGTGCAAGCAGTTGAAAATCGGAGGCAATTGATTGATTGAAAAATTTGGATAAACAATATAAAGTGTAAAACGTTTAACGCCAATGACTAATTACCTGAATCATGCGAATGTGACAAAATGGCACTGTGTATATCCGACTCGCTACCACCTCTACCGCTGTCACTCGTCGTACTCTCAACGGAAGTCTGCGAATGGTTGTCGTCGACAACGAAAGTCGAAAAGGTAGAGTGAGGCTAAAAATAGAGTAAAGTACATGTAGGTGTCGTGTATACTTTGGAAATCTAGAAGGCATACATACATTATAAGAAGCCGTTTTATAGAAATATGTTATATGATGCTGTTTTATAGTACTAGTGCGATACATATATATATATCAGCTATATGTGGTAAAGCATCCTTTAAAATAAATAAATAGAGAATATGTGTTGTTTTGGAGTCAATAACATCGTTTTCTCACTTCGAGATGAAATAAAAACATTTATTATATAACCTATAAATAGACGCGTTTTCATTGGCTAAAAAGTAATTTTTTAGAAAAAATATCTAGAGATATTGACCTGTTTTTTTCTGATATTGACCAGTTTTATAAAACTGTCCCGAGATGTGATATTATTGAAAAAATCTATTGTTTAATTGTTATAAACTGTCAAATTCAAATTGAGGGTTATATAATAAAACAGTTATGGACTTTTCAGCTGTTATACATGATGTTGATATGTACCAAAAAATCATTATTGACCTCGGCTATCGCCTCGGTCAATAATGATTTTTTTGGTGCATATCACATCATGTATAACAGCTGAAAAGTCCATAATTGTATAATATTAACTAGTACAAACACCGAATTAATAAAACAAAGTATATCTGATGAAGTAAAAATGGACGTTTAAACATACCTTGATGGTGGAGTGCAGAAGGGCATTGTGGGATTGCAGAGTGGAAAGTTGATAGTCAGAACGAGGCGTGGAATGGCGAGCGTCCAGAGAACAAGATGGAGATAGGCTGTCGAGTGTTGGCATGGTTACTGGCGAACATCTATCTGATGAAACCTGAAGAGAGAAAACGTGCAGCATGTCTTAATAAAATGCATTGCATATTTATATTCAAATGCGAAAAAAAAACATTTTAGCTGGAACATTAAATACATCTAGAGAAAGTATGTTGCTACTGTCACTGTACATGTATATTCACAAGGGTATTGCTATCTGCACATCAATTATTTGTTATCATCAACTCACTAGGGACCATTTCAAGACATGCCTTACAAGTTGAAACAATAATTACACGATTTATGAATCAATAAATTGCAGTTGCTGAGTGGTGCCGATGCGAATGATGTATTAGCCGCAGTCTACCGCTGACGTATATTGCGTGATATATTTCAGTCAATAGAGCGATAGCAACGTGCTGCCGTGCTAAATGTTGTTTTGAACTTAAGTATTATAATTTTCTTTAAATTATCCTTAATGGTATAATATATATTACAATTACATATAGTTACGTTTAATGGCGGTGACCTTGACTACATCTTAATGGAAATATATATAGCAATTCTATAACATAAGCATTAATTTAATAAATAAATCTACTAATTTGATATCAAATTTGCCTTAATCACTCCGTTTTATGATGGTAGGGGGTTGGGTTACACGTTAGGTCAAAATTATGTTCAATAATTTAATAATTTCTAATTTCACAGGTGTGCCTGATCAAAGTAAAAAACTATGTAAACGTTTATATCAAAACATTTAAATCATTGAAAGAGTATTAAATTGTCTTTAAAATTGCACATATTATATCTGTGATCGTATTTAAACCAATGATTGCCTGTCGAAATTTTGAGTCCACGTTCTTTGGTCATACTTTGTGAATGACTCATAATATGGATTGGAAGACACAATGTTGCCCTATAGAATCTACACAACAAAATAAATAAAACTTATAAACTTTCAATAAAAAGTGTGTTCTTTATAATTATACATTTGATACATGTTGATAAGTAGCATACTAATGATATTGCTTCTGAAAGTTAATGCACACATTAAACGCTTTAATTAAGTATTGCTGTAATTATATATTGCTTTAAGAGTTAATTTCCCTACCACCCCAACTCCAGCAGCGTTTTCCCTTGGAAGTTGCCTTTTATACCGCTCTGAGAAGTGAAACTTAATTTAATTATGATCGCGTCGTCTCGGAGTTTCTGTTATATTACAAACTGTTGAGTAGTTTCAAAAAGAAGACACTGGAGGTAGGCGTTCCGATCGGAAACGTTTTTTATTGGCCCCCGATTTATAAGTGTGAACTATTTTATTAACAAAGCCAGTCGGAACATCTTGAAATATTTACATAACCATGGGTTCTTTGTTGAAAATTAAAATGCCTAATATGGCTATGGATTTCCATTTATTGAAATATTAAAATATAATAAAATAACGACGGGTGGCTCCGGCTTATTAACGAACATTTGTAAAACGGATTAATGCTACACTGTAATTATCTACTCTTCTAAATTTTATCTGTTGTACTAAGTATTGAATTTTTTAATGTGAAAAGGCGTAAAATCAAACAAATTGGCACGTTTCCTAATTGATTTCCTTGTATTAGTTTAATAAATGTTTCTTTGCTCAAACGACAGGAACAAAACGTCCAGCGATGAAACATAATGACACTGGGATTTTTGTATATTTGCTTTACATTTAAAAGGTGAAGTTGGAAAGTTTAAACATGGAGTTATAACATTGTTCCTGTATTTAAACTATATGGTACTGATTGGTGCAAGTCGTTTGAACTGATGTGGTTTTCAATTATCTATTAGGCCACGATGTTAATTCGAGAAACTATTGAAAGAAAAGTGTGTGCACGGACATGATATTGCATTTAGAAACTGATAGTAAACTCTAAATTTGATTTTAAAACAATGACTGTCATTCTTTAAGATTTACAAAGCCGGACGATATCTTCAATCAAGCCCTGAATCAAGCCAAGCTTGTGTCGACTCTAGGAGTAAAACTTAATTAGGTTTTGAAAAAAATACTTAAATTAGAAATATGTATAGCTGCAGTTTAAACACCAAATTGTGTTTGAAATGTAACGGTAATATTACAAACACTTATATCCCAAATAACCCTATTTCATTTCTCTATCAGTACCGATAAACTTAAATAAACTATTTTAGAAAGTGAAATAACACGCTTTTATCAAATACCTGTTAAACAGATGCATTAAACATGACAAAAGTGAAATCCATATGTCTTTTATGTTTAGAAAATCATTGAAAATGACATAACGAAGATCACGTGAATAATCATATCTACGAATGTGTGTTATCTTCCCATAAACGTAATGGCTTTTTCAATAAATACGCAATAAAACAAGATTAAAGTTAAAAAGATTAGGCGTTTTAAACAGAGTTACTTTACCATTGAGCCGTAAACTTTAGAATTTAGTTTTACAATAAGTCTTGCAATGTGTCTGTCATGAGTCACCTGTTTTGTTGAGGTTTTAAAACTTGAAAGACAAATTTTAACATTTGCTTCACTGATTTTTGTAAAATCTAACTGTTAAGCTTGATTGAGTTTTAATTAAAGCTATGTTTAAAACCCATCATACTTTTCATTCTACGTTTGATTTTTTTTAAACTAAGAAGAGACCCCATCTTAGAACAATACGTTTATTTGTATCATCTATAGACGAAATACACTTCACGAGTTCACACTTAACGGTGAATTTGATATTGAGAGTGTATCAAACGTTCGAAGTGCTATTTCATTGGTTTAACATTGTGTGTTCGTAATTGTAGTCGAGTTCGCTCAAGAGTCAATCAGATAACAACTGCAACAGTTTCACTTTTAGGAAAATGTGAGAACGAATGATCAAAATTGTGAGAAAAGATGCTGGAGCAGATATAGTATCGTTAAGCGTCCATAAAATGATAAAGGCATAGAATCGGGCATGGTAATATCAACTGGATTTTAATTGTCAAAAAATAAAGATTAAAATGATTACTGAGTGTGTACTTTTAACGCTGAAAACGTTTAAATCTTATCATTAATAAATGTTTCTAGTGAAGTTGTCAGTATATGCACAATTAAACCTGGTAGCTATATATGAATTGGAAATGAATGACATTATTTTGTAACATGATAATTGAGCAGTGTTAGATAAAATAATTTTGTCAAAATTTAAGGTTACCTTTGTTTTGTCCAGGATAGGAGTTTCCATGTCAACAGTTGATGATGTAACGTCAGAATCCCTGCTTTCGTTTCCATCACTACTGAACGTCGTCATGGACTCCATGGTTGGTGCCGTGGGAGCCGAACTGCTTGTATTCTTCGATCCCGTTGCCATATCTGCGAATTTGACCCTTTTCTCCTTACCGGATCTGTCGTCCTTCTCACAAAATCTGTCTTCAGAGTCATTGTTTTTACTACCATTTTCCCTTCTTTTTAGAATACAGATCACTAAAACAATGGTGAATACGAGCACAAATGTAACGGTACTAAGCGAGATGGCGATAAGCATGTTTTCACCATTGGTGTCAGTAACTTGAGCTGCCAGCTCCTTTCTGGTGATGAATAGACCCATTGAGGTGGTAGAAAACTTTCTAGGGTTACCGTTGTCGTCTACACGTAATAGAAGGTAGTATATCTCCCGATCAGTGGGTAAGAATGGGCGAACCAGCGTTATTTCTCCCGTGTAGCCATCAATTGTGAACAAATCCGACACATTTGAATTCTGAATGAAGAAAAACAATTCGCTATTGAAACCTTCATCCAGATCAAAAGCCCTGATTTTAGTAACAACAGTGTTGGGTAGCGTTTCGGCTGCGATTTCCACTGTGTAGTTAGCAGCGTCTGGAAATATGAATTGGGGCTCGTGGTCGTTTTTGTCTGTAACATGAATAACTACAGTTGCTGATGCGTTTCTGGACGGAACTCCGTGATCAAACACTGTCACCATGAAGTTATATGTTGATTTCTCTTCTCGGTCTAATACCTCGCTCGTGCTTATTTCACCGGAAGCGTCTATTGTAAAAGGCAGCGCGTTATCAATGATAAGTCCCAGTTTGGCATTGTCACCCGTATCAGCATCGCTTGTTTTAGTGACATTTATACTGGTGCCCTTTGGATGATTCTCTGACACAGAGAATTCATACAGTGGCTGACTAAATTTAGGGTCGTTGTCGTTTTCATCCAGAACGTTGATCACGACTGTAGCTGTACTGGTTCGAGATGGGCTGCCACTGTCTTTGGCGTATACATAAAAAGTTATTCTTGTGTCATTTTCACGGTCGAACACTGACATGGTTTTAATAATTCCTGATGATGGGTCCATGTGGAATCTATAGGCTCCAGTCGCCCACACCGAGTACGAAATCTCACCATTCTTATCAATGTCATTATCGATAGCGGAGACCTGAACAATGTCCGTGTTCACATCATTATTTTCAAAGATATCGACGAAATATATTTCTTGCAAGAAACTGGGCGAATGGTCGTTTTCATCAATTACCTGAACAGTAAATTCAGCGAAAGAGTTCAGAGGTGGTGACCCCTTATCGTAGCAATTAATTATCACATAAATATAATCCATCGTTTCTCTATCTAAACCTTTAGCCACGGTCACCTTATATGCATTAACTTCCAAAGCTTGAAGACTGAATACATCGTTATCACTAGAAACTGCACAAGTCACAAGTCCATTAATTCCGGTGTCTTTATCAATTAAGGCAATATGAGCCACAACAGTACCAATATCTGCATACTCGGAGATCTTTGCAATACCAGAATCCGAAAATAAGTTGATGTGGATTTCTGGGCGATTATTATTAGAATCCAAAACCGTTACTATGACAATTGTCTGAGACATAAGAGGCTGTAGGCCGTTATCACTTGCCTCAATAATAACTCTGTATTGTCCACCACTTCCAAATGTTCCTTTCACTAACAATGCACCGCTAGTTTCGTTAATTGCAAACAGTTCGTGTATTTGTCCAGCTTGATTCTTACTAAGTCTGTATACTACTTCACTATTAATTCCAATATCTGCATCCTCAGCAGTCACTGTCATAATCTCCTCACCAACTTCAATAGTTTCCTTTATGGTTACATTATAAGACACCTGTGTAAATGTAGGTGCGTTATCATTTGTGTCGTCTATTTTAATATCTACAGCAATAGTTCCTGTGAGTGTTGGAACACCGCCATCTTCCGCAACTATTATCAAACTGTATTCATCTTGCACTTCTCTATCCAAAATACCAGTAATTACTAATTTCACAACAGAACTACCGTCTACGTATTTCTCAAATGAAGTCCTAAACGGCAGCTTCAGATTTTCTTCATTTAGAATATAATATCTTTGTAATGAAAAGTTACCACTATCTGCGTCCACGGCACCGACTATAGCAACAGACGAATTGGATGTAGCTAACTCTGAAATGTCTAGTGACGTAGACTTCACAGGAAACGTAGGAGAATGGTCATTGATGTCTACGATGGTAATGTTCACCTTTAAAGTCCTGAAGAACGCGCTGATTTTGGATTTAGCTACAACACTTAAACACAAAACACACTTGGTCTCGAAGACACAGTCTGAGATGGTTTCCCTGTCTATGACAACGGCTGTATAAATGGAACCATTCTGGTCATTCACAGTGAAATAGTGTTCATACGCTGATCCTTGAGATAGAAAACTGTAACTTATCTGAGAAAATTCCTCCGCTGAAGCCGTTGCCTTCAACTTCGAATCTATGCCAACATTGCCGATGTATGTGTTCTTTGGCGACTCCTCGTTGATTGAATAATTAAGCACCTCTTGTCCATAGCACGAAACGCTAAATAAATAGCAAGTAAATAAAATCACAATACACCAATTGCACGTATTCTCCATCTTACTGTTGTTGTCGAACCCTGATGTTTACTCCTTCTCGCACACTACCTTCTGACTTAACAGTTAAACTGCCCACTGATCTGCGTACATGCACAAAGTTTTTGTCACTATTATTACCGAAATGCCTTATGAAAATATTATTTTCTCATCAAAAAAGGCAAATGTAATTCTATTATTATGCTTTGTATGTCCTATAGAAATGCAGCCCTCGGCAAGTCTTCGGTCTTTTCAGTATTAATGAAAACAATAAACGCAACGTTATCCTATTAGGGGATAAGTTCACGTTGGTAATACTGGATTAGCTCGGTTAGTCTTTAATTGAATCATAAGATATTGTCACCAACAATGTCAAGCAAGTACACAGTAATCCATTGAGAGTGGTTATTAATAAAACAGAATTCCGATACACTTTGTCAATCTTAGGTACAGAATTGGTTATGAGAAAGACTGTTTGTCTCCGATATTTACATTACTGATTCATACGGGTAGCTCACGCCCACTTTTTCGCGATAGCCAATCACAAGGCGAGATAATAATTAACGCTCATCGAAGCGACCAACGATAGTAATTTGAGAAGCGAGTGAGTGAAGATTTTAATCGCTCACTGTTATTATCAGTTTGTAGTATCTTTAAAAATAATGATTGTAAATAAGATAATTTAAATCGCTACGACAGTGACACTTCCTACTTCCAGTCCGAAGTGCGCTTCCTTAAATTATTAATGACGTTAATGCCAATTAATACCAATGGCGTCTTTAATTGTTGTCACTGAGGTTTTTGAGAAAAGAAAAATAAGTAATTGTAGGTATTAAATGACGGGGCGCTGTTTGTTTATTTAAAGAATATTTTAATATTTTCTAAAGGGATAAGTGTCAATATTGGATGAATTCGCATCTTTTATCAAACTATTTTGTAAATAAAAGAAAGTTAACGTGTAAAGTTGGACTCTTGTATATTTATATGTTAATATAGTTAGTTCTATGATGTTTAATATATTCAGCTTAGTAACACAATGATAGATTTTTACATGTATATTAGCATAGACCTTTATACAATGCATATTTTTTTAGGTATTTCTAGCCATGATAGTCGTAACAGTTTTATAATAATAAATAATTGTTATGTTTATTAAAAAAATAAAATTATTATTATTATTATATTTATTATTATGCAGTTGTATCAACGTCATTTCCTCTTAGTATGCAATAGCTTCCGAGTTAAACTTTATTCAAATAAAGGGTGCCTGAAAATATCATAATTTCTTTTAAATTCCTTAAATTCTAGGATATCGCAATAAACGTATGCTTAAATTTTACTAAATTTGAAAAGCGTGTCCGCTTTTGATAATCCATGCACAATAATGGGTATAAGCCGTTTTATCTAAAACTTATCTCACAATTTCGATGGAGTGAATGAGAGGGCATTAAGAATGTTTCGTTCTACATTAGACATCGATCTAAAACCGATTACCACAGTGATTTATCACCGAACCTTTCAACGAAATCAGAAGTGAGAATACTGGAGATGGTTGTTTGTTCATTTCAGAGCAAAACGTGCAAGTCCCTGCCGTTCTCCCTTAATATGCTTAATCTGGCTAAATCTTAACATTGCAAATATTTGACAATTATTTGCAAATATTTGACAATTATTTTCAATATCAATTCCGTTTGTTATAATTTAAAGCTGTGATATGAAAATTAATCTTAAACATAAAAAGATATCATAACACAAAATAAGTTGCAAGCAAGAACACGTTCTTGGTACGTTACTGCATTATGCAGAAACAGAAATTGTTGTAGAGGCCAGTAACACCGTATTTGGGTTACTAGTATTAAGGGCTGCCCCAGATACAGACCGTGGAGTAGGTACAGAGGGATCCGGAGCCACCCGAAAATTAATTCCCCAGTTATATCATGTTTGTTTTTTTATTATTGAAAATAAATATAGCATTGATGTTTAAGTCGTTGTTTAAGTTAAACCTTGTTTTAAATCCGTTGCGGATTTAAAATGATAACACAAATCGTCCGTTTTCATATAAAAGTCACAGACATATTTTTACTTCGTGGATATATTGTAACGTTAATTGTAATAGCTTTAGAAAGGATATTAAGCTATTAAATTTGATAATATTTTAAAAGAAATTGATACCCGAGGTGGCAATTTTATAACCCGTATCATTGAAATATCACTTGAACAATTGAGAGATAATGGCAGAATTATAGGGACTTTCCCACATGAGATCATATCAATATCAAGGAAAGGTGGGAACTTTAAAATATGACAATTTTATATCTTTATCTCTTTTAGAAAATCTTTAAAAATCAGAAATGTTTTCATATAATTTGCATTGGAGAACGATTACTAATCGTTTTAAAAATGCGTTAATATCGCTAAATGACATATGTACAAAAATGGAGAGAAATTTAAGTTTCAAAGTCAACTGTTAAATTTAAAATAAGCAATAACGACACATCAAATCAAACGTGGCACGAGCACTTGAAGAATCGGCAGTTTTATAATAATATACAATAATATTTTAGAACGTTACATAAACTAAGTTGGTTGGGTGGTTATGCGGGTGGAAGGGTTGGGCATCAATAATATATCAACAAATACGAAAAACTAATCTAATGAATTAAGAAACGCGGACTAGCTGAAGTACAGTGTATAATAAGAAACTGTGTTGCAGTAGTACCACCAAGACAATAATGTACACAATATAGAAGTTTTAAAATATAAAAAAAAAAATTCAGATAGCTCATCGGAAAGAAAATTGGCTACCCACTATTTAGGATGACCATTGTCTTCATCTAATCAGGCAGAAAAAGATAACCTGCCTATCCGTGTTAATCATATCGATCAGTACTAAATGTGTCACATAATCATAAAGACCCACCCCTTGCAAATTTATGATATGGATTTGACTGATTAAAATATGCCAACACATGAAATCTGAATCTGATATGTGTGGGTCAGTTTCCGGTTTTAGGGTGTTTCTTTTTTGTGATAACAATGCTTCTACCGATAAATCAACATTTGTATTCCACAATCTATAACCACTATCACAAGTATCTTCCGTTCTCAATATTTAAAACTATTATTATTTAATTAAATTCAACAGGGCGAAATCATATTTTTTAATATAAGAAAAAAAAATTAATTTCATTCCTTCTATTATATTGTTTCTGAAATACGTAGGTCGCAAGTTTCATTTTTAGGGGGGAAAAAATTAAAACATCAGGATTTTTATTTTATTTTGTTCTCAGTTGATTCTGTCCAAGCTACGATCAAAGATGTCTCCTTCCATGTTGTGATCTATCTTCAGTAATTAAAGCTTGTTTGTCAAACCTTTAATCTTTACACACACAAATCAATTAACTTCAAAGTAACGACATCGAGCTCGATGACATTTGCTCAAAGTGTTTTAACGATTGAGAGAATAATTAAAGAGTTGTTTGAAATCCGTTTTCACGGTTTGGTTTCAAGTTTACAACCCTTAACTGTAGGTAATTCCAATCAATCAGCGGCAATCAGTTCGACAAAAATGTGTAGATACATCTTAATGATCGCTTTTAATCAAACTGCTTTTAGAACTGCATTATTTGAGGTAAACCCTTGAACGTAACTTAGACTGACCTGATTATTTGATCAGGCAAATAAATTTGACAATTGTAGATCTATTTTAAAAACTCTTTTAAAATTAGAAATATTTTCATATAAGTTTGCGTTTGGTCAAGATTATTTATCATTTAAAAAATAGCATCAATAACGCTTAATAAAAATTTGCACTAAAAACAATGAGAAGAAAACTAAGCCTGTGCTAGATGTTATATAATCAAATACGGCACATCATATCTGAAGAATCGTCAGTTACATTAGATGCGTCAAAGAGATAGATAGGGCATCAATAATATCAACAAACAAGAAAACCTAATCTAAGGAATTACGAATAACGGAATATCTAAAGTTAAGTGTGTAATTCAACTCTGTTCTATTAGAATCACCATGATGTAAAAAAGGTAGAGGTTTTAAAAAATAAACGTTTTCAGATAGCTCACCGGAAAGGAAATTGGCTACATCACTATTTGGGATGACCATTTTATGTGTCGATATCGATCTGATCAATATGAAAAGGATAATCTGGCGATCAATGTTAAAATCATATCGACCTGATCATCAGTACTAAAGGTGTCACATAATCATAAAGACCCACCCCTTTGCAAATTTACAATATGGATTGAACTGATTAAAATATGCCAACACATGAAATCTGAATCTGATATGTGTGGGTCAATTTCCGTTTTTAGTGGTTTCTTATTTTTTGTGATAACTAGATGGCTATCGATAAACACCATCGCAAGTATCTTCCGTTTTCAATATTTAAAATTATTATTATTTGTTAAACTTCAACAAGGTGAAATTGTGTTTTTTACGATAAGAAAACAGTCTGAGATTGCATTCCTTCTATTTTTATTCTATTGTTTCTGTAATACGAAGGACGAAACCTAAAATTAAGAAAAGAAAAATAAATCATCTGGATTTTTGTTTTGTTTTGTTCTAAATGTGTCACATAATCATAACGACACTTGCACATTTATGATAAGGATTTGACTGATTAAATAATGCCAAACAAATGATGTTTCTTTTTTTTTTATGACAATACTTCTACCAATAAATCTACATCTGTATTCCACAATCCATAACCGCCATCACATATATGTTCCGCCTCCAGTATTTAAAATTATTATTATTTTATAAAATTTAACAGGGCCAAATCATATTTTTAAGGATAAGAAAAACAGATCTGATGTCATTCCTTATTTATTCAGTCTGTTGTTTCTGTAATACGTAGGACGAAACCTTCATTTTAGGAAAAGGAAAAGAGAAACATAACATCTGGATTTTTATTTTCCTTTCTTTCTCAGTTGATTCTGTCCATGATCAAAGGTGGCTCTTTCCATATTGTGATCTGTTTTCAGTAATTAAAGCTTGTTTGTCAAACTGTTAATCTTCACACACACAAACCTATTAACTTCAAAGTAACGGCATCGAGCTCGATGACATTTGCTCATACAGTTTTAACGATTGAGAATATAATTAAGAGTTGTTTGAAATCTGTTTTCACGGTTTAGTTTTCGGTTTATAACCCTTAACTGAAGGTAATTCCAATCAATCAGCTGCAATTGGTTCCACAAAAATGTGTAGAAACATCTTAATGACATTATTGATCGCTTTTAATCAAACTGCTTTTATAACTGCATTATCTGAGGTAAAGACCTTGAAAAATAAACTCAGACTGTCCTGTTTATTTACCTTTGCAGTTAAATACCTCGAACGTATAACGAATCTCTTAAATGCGACAGTGAAGAAGTGTCGATTCTTACGGATGGCGGGAGGTTCTACCCAGGAAAAATGGGTGGTCCACCACAAAAAACCGACCGTCATATATGACCTTACATGAGTCGAAAATGACGTAAAGCACCATACAAACAAACAAACAAACAAACTTAAATGCGACAATTTCATCAATCTCTCCCAGAGGCCATTACATTACGTTGTCAACGTCTAAGAAAGTAGACAATGATCACATGATAATTTGTCACATGACCATAGCTAAAATAGCAGCCATGAAAATATCAAAATGGCGAACAGAACTTCAACACCGTGACACCACCAACTATCGGCTGCTGATTGACATGTAAACAGTCGAAAAAACACGACTTATTTTTTACATTTTGATATATGTTTTAAATTACTAATTTAATTTAAGGTAGGTTGTTAAGAGCTGTGATACTGGAAAGTGCTGGTAAGCAAAATACTGTACTATAACCCTATGGGAACGATTTGGTGGTGCGTATTTTGAATGTTTTGACGGCGGAGTGATATGCCAAACTTTTATTCTACCGCGATATAATTCTGAGCATAAGCCGAAAGATTGTTGTCTTTTGTAATTTAAGCATTTCATATAAAGTTAATTCAAAAAAATATTAGTGGAATCAAGAAATTTCGCATTTCCATCGTTTTTCTTTGTTTGCCAAGATTCTTGGTATTTGATGAGTCGTCAACAGAGATGTATGTGTATGCAAGGAACGACAACTCTGCGTAGAGATTGCAATTTTATATCTCCATCTCTTTTTTAAAAAAAGTGCATTTTCATATAATTGTGTATTCAGGCACGATCACTCATCGCCTTAAAATGAATTAATGACAATTAAATATTTAAAAATTCAAAAATATACTTTTTTATATAACAAATTCTGCCAAAACTTTTGGCACAAAATCCTGAGATGATTAAAAGCGCGGAAGAACATTTTTAAATGAAAGTTTGGAGCCCACGACTTGATTTTAGCACTACTTTATTTAAAGCTCATATGCAATTAATGCAAATTGATGCATTGTTATACATTACATGTGTTAAAAATGACGTAAAGCACCATATATACAAACAAACAAAATCAAAGGTAGCGGGATCGAGCTCGATGACATTTGCTCATAAAAGATTTTAACGACTGAGAATATAATGAGGACTTGTTTGAAATCTGTTTTCACGGTTTGGTTTCAACCCTATTCTGTAGCCAATTCTAATCAATCAGCGGCAATCGGTTCCACATAAAAAGTGTAGATATATCTTGATTAAATTATTGATCGCTTTTAACAGGAACGTTTTATAGACGTTCCTGCTTTTTATCAAACTGCGTTCAGAACTTCATTATTTTCCGTGTTAACTCAACTCAGGTTGTCCTGATTATTTACCTTTGGTGTTAAATAACAACGAAATCTAAAATTTACCTCAAATGCACATTTGAGTATAGAATTCATAATACAGCGGCTAACAAAACGGCAATTGAATTGGGTTTTAAGGCGCACCAAACATGAAAAGGTTATATGGCGCCTAACAGGTATGAACATGCCAGGTTCATCTTCCATGTACATCGAGATAAAATATGGAAAATGGGCCTAGAACCTTCTCACCCTGAACTGCAGAGTTGCTGCAAATTCTATCGTAGAAACTCCATTTACGCTGGAGCCACGATTATTGTTTTTCTGTCACTGCTGTAGTGATGTGAGCGAGATAGCACCTGAAACAATGCAGGGATCATGATGAAGACCTTTAATGAACATGAAAAAAAAATGATAAAATGAACATGAATTTGTGGGGATTCTACCCCTCTGCCTACCCCTCCAAAGGGATCTGCAGTGGCCGTATTCTTTGCCCCGTGACCAAACGGGGGAACCCGGGAACCACACGGGGCAACAAAACGGCAAACATGGTGCTGTTCAAATAGGGCTTTTTTATTTTAATAGCAAAAAAACCGGATGAAAGCCACGGCATTTGAAACTCTTATTTTCTTCTTTTTTAAAAAACTTCGCTGGTTTTCATAAGCAAGTTACGATTTACCAAACACTTGGACAATTTCAACGCAGTAAAACCTAGTATGAGAGAAGGCAGACTCGAGGTGTTAAACTTACTTATCGGCTTATCGCCCTCCATTAATTGAATTTGGCAGATATTTTGACTTTAATTAACCCTTGATTCACATGTGGTCATTCGGAAAATTAATTCGTATTGATACGGTAAGCCGCAAAATCGCTGTGAAAAACGACACCCCGTGATGTCCGACACAACGTTTTGTATACCTGTTTCACAAGAAACAGATTTACAAAAAGGTCACATCCGTCAACTAAAGGCAATTTTACAGTAAAAATAAAATGTGCCGAGTCGCAGAGAAAAACCAGTCAAAAGTTTCAAATACATATAGTTAGTCGCGAATATAGGGTATTTTATTAAAATGGACGGGAGGCAATCTAGAACTGAGAAACACTATGGGTGTCACTCCGAATACAACCCTCATAATGGGTTTCAGATTCGTATTCAACTTGCATATGCACTAAGCTAGGATCCATTACTCGTCCGATTTAATTATTGTTAATGAAATAGTTTTGTTTAGAAAAGCAGACGACCTGGCTAGTTTTTCTGTACATTAATGTGATGTTTTATGGCTCTTATAAATTAGTGTTTTGTGATATAAGTACACTTCATTTGTAGTATATGTACATCTGTTAGCAATATAATCCTATTTAAACTAAATATTTACGATTTAGCAACAACATGCAACAACGTCATCAAGCTTTCCAGACGAACGTTTTCATTAACAATAATTAACCGGAAGTTAACATACGGCTTACTTTCATGTATATATACTGAAAGGAAAAAGAAACGCAGGGTGCGTATTCCCGCTATATATTGCATATACTGCACACTTAATTCCATATATATTCCAAGGAAATCCCAAGATGTTTTGTAAAAAAAAAAAGTGCAGTTAGTTAGAGAAAGGACACAACTGTGATGTTGTAGACGTTTTAATCACAGTACACGTTGTAACAAGAAATTCATAAATGCTGAAGTTCCTCTTTGAAAAATTGAGTCAGTTCAGTACTGTATTTAATGTTAAGTGATTGCAACATTTAAAGCCTAAGTTTGCTCACCTGCTTGAGCCAAATGCGCATTCTGACGATAATGAAACTTTAAAGGGGTAACCATTGGTGTGTTCATTGCTGTTTAAACCTTTTTTCTAAAAGGACAGGCCTAATGTCGCCCTGTACCATTCGATTAGCAGTAGCATATTAAACATACAATATATAGCGGAAATACGCACCCTGCGTTTCTTTTTCCTTTCAGTATATATATGCTTTATTTCATGAAACACGCACATTATGAAAGTTTTATTTTTTTATTTGGATTCACACCATCACACATTAAGACCGCCTCCAGTCCTTTTAAACTGTTGTTTTTATAAAAAAAAAAAAGTTATAATGTCTACTTGGCTCGGCAAAGCCAACATCTTAGAAACTCGACTGTAAGCAATCTAGATGTCTAAACTGTTCGTTCCCAAGCATTAACCGCTCATAATTATAAATATTTAAACATGATTGATAGGACTCCATGTGCACGACTTCTTAATCCGCTCAGCCTCCTCATTAGCTTAGTAGATCTGACGTGTGTCGGCACTTTGATAATGTGGTCAAACGTGCACCACTGAATCTGTCAGCCACCATATTAACTGGCTACATGATTAATGATACCCATGTCTGGGGGTGAAGTCCGACTGTTAGATGGTAGTCATACAGGTACACAGTCGGGGATATTATTCTATACAGAAGAGTTGGGCTACCCTCCAATTAGAGGGACTGGACTTTCATCGGCGGCAGTTGGGCTGAATGATCAGAATTGACAAGAACATTAACGAGAAGTAAAATAAAAAACAATGTGTGTCTGTTGTTGTTGTTGTTGTTGTTGTTATATTTATAAGTAATCACACCATATAAATAACAACATACTGATTATAATACATGGCTATGATCACAATGTAAGCAGCAACCAGAAGTGATCACAATGTACATGGCAACCAGAAATGATCACTATGTACATGCAAACCAAAGTGATCACTATGTACATGACAACCAGCAATAATCAATATGTACATGACAGCAAGAAGTGATCACTATGTACATGACAACCAGAAATCATCACTATGTAAATGATAACCAGAAATGCTCACTATGTAAATGATAACCTGAAATGCTCCTATGTAAATGATAACCAGAAATCATCACTATGTAAATGATAACCAGAAATGCTCACTTTGTAAATGATAACCAGAAATCATCACTATGTACATGACAACCACAAATGATCACTATGTAAATGATAACCAGAAATGGTCAATAAGTAAATGATAACCAGAAAGTATCACGATGTAAATGATAACCAGGAAGGATCACGATATAAGCAATAACTTCCGGTTATCACGATGTAAGCAAATAACCGGAATTTATCACGATGTAAGCAAATAACAAGAATTTATCACGATGTAAACAATATCCTGAAGTTAGCACGATGTAAGCAATAACCTGACATTATCACCATTTAAGCAATAACCGGA
>JAWPHD010017809.1:40000-42838 GCA_037043455.1 Cyrtodaria siliqua
TGACCTGTCACCACACTCTTTTATGTTGCTATCAAATTGTTTGACTATTTTAAAGGGGTATTAGCAGAAACTATATTCAAAAAATTGATTTGTAAAGAAACAAATTTATTTATAGTTAAAGGAAAATATCATTTAATTCGGGTTTTGGCACTTATGTTTCGTGATAAGTACCTATTAAAAACAACTCGTTTCTAAATGTGTCAATTTAAACGTTTAATTAAGTGTAAAACACGAATATTCAAGTTTTTAACATTTAAAAAACTAGTTCACAAGTATGTCTATTAGCCATATACACGAATAAATACTGAAGACAAGATTTATCATAACTCAATACATGCATTATATTATTATATTTATGAATCAGTTTATGTATGTAATGATGAGAAACTAACTGTAAACGTTTAAATCTATAATATATTCATTCAAAACTCAAAAATATTCATTCAAAACTCAATATTCATTCAAAGCTCTTGCAGGCGATGTTTGTGTCCACTTATGTCTTTAAATGCTGAAGGACTTAGAAACATCGAATATCGTCATCTATTGTGTAATCTTGTTTCAATTTGGATTATGACTGACTAAAAATGTAAATGCATTGACCATCTGCTTCATTTATGATTAAACTTGCGAGAAGAAGGCTTTAAACACCCTTTTAACAAAGAAGTTTGATATAGAATATGTTTAAACAACAACATAAAGCTTTTTTTTCGAATAATTTGCAAAAGAAATATGAACGAAAATTACACATTCCGTAAATTAGTTTTTAAACGACGCTAACTAAAGTAATCAGTGATGGAAATGTCGGCAAACAAACCTCTTAAAAGAAAGACAAACCGTTTGACAGGTTTTCGCGAAAGTCAAGAGCATACACTCGCAACTCTGAATCGACAATCTGCCTCTTTTACAAAACTAATTTATCGAAATCCCAACCCCGAACTATTGAAATTCGTGAGTCAATTGACACTTTACAAAATCGTGCAAATATCATACAAAATATTACAAAACAAATGCCTCTCCAGTGACAAGGGCACGGATACTGCCCTTTCAAGGAGCACGAGGTTAAAGGTCACATAAGGAATGGGAATTCCATTGCCGTTTTTTCTTTCTTATAAATGATGCCCAACAAGAGGCCGAAATAACGATTTGTGAGCAAACAAAACACAAATGCACGTTTTATGACTTGTTATAAATTAAAAAATAAAACGATAATTGGTTCTACGGAACATAAATATCTGAAAACATTGTACCAAAGTTGCAATTTGTGTTCATGAGCAGCCTTGATCAAATCCGTAATTTTGGAGTCTTGTCGTCAAAGCGTAACTAGTAGAGTTCCGTCGAGATTATGTACATACGAAATGCGTATTTCTTAAAGTAGCATATTTCACCAATAACAGAAAAATAATACAAGATGTGTACATTGTTTCTAAACCTACTGACGGCGAGGTATATATATATTACTGACATATTTTGAGAATCCAAACTCTATATGCACACTATAAACGGCTTTCACCAGCCAGACCAAACCCCACAAAAATGGAGCGTCGAATTAAGAGTTACCAACTCATAACGTATTTTATGCATATTCAATCACGAGTATTTTAAGAATACATGCATAAACCCATACTTTTAATCGGCAAATATGCATGACCTGAACACTTGAATAGAGTTATGGTAAACGGTGTTGTAGTGTAACTTTGCCGTTATTTGGCGGGTTAGTTTCTTTAAAATCCGAACGTGGTACCAATTTCCGTGCCATAGCCGAATAACTATAACTTTTAACACGTTAGAATATTCGTTTACTAGATATACCCATAATATGCCGGGATGGTGATGGTCAAAAAAGGTCAAATCTATTATTTCATTCATAATACTGCAATAAAGCAGAATTAAACGACCACCATAGGTATAGTAAAACGCGGTTTAACCCTTACAGTCGCACTTTTCCTCAAATTAGCGGCAACAAAATAAATTATTGCGATAAAAGACCCTTTATGGCATTCCAATGATCTGATGGTGTCATCTTGCACCGACTTTATGGTCAAACTAACTGATAAACTTTCGTTTTTATGTGTTTCAACTTTCAACGACGCGCATATGTAATGAAACATTTCCATATAGGTGATTGTTATTGACCTTGTATTGGGCGTAGACGATAGCTTTATACGTTAATTATTTCTTTTAAATGCTTTTAATACATTTCGTGCTTATTACTTAACAGATAGTAAAGTATTTGCAAACTTATCATTTATTTGTATATACTAAAAGTTTAGTTTAATGCAGGGAGTTAACACAACGGATACTGTACTCGTTTAGTCCTTGCCAGGTTCAATCAAGGGCTTCAGAGAACTCTCTATGTTTAGGTCCAGTCAAGGGCTACGGAAAACTGTCTAAGCTAAGGTCCCGTCCAGGTCCAAGGGCTTCGGGAAACTGTCTAAGTTAATTTCCATCTCAAGTAAAGCCAAGGACTACGGAAAATTGTCTCCTCTAAGGTCCAGCCCAAGTCCGGCCAAGAGCTAGGTAAAACTGTCTACGCATAGGTCCAGCACAGGTCCGGCCAAGGGCTAAGGAAAACTGTCTACGCTTATGTCCAGCCCAGATCCAATCAAGGGCTACGGAAAACTGTCTTCGCTAAGGTCCAAACCAGGTCCAGTCAATAGTGTTGTTGTTTTTTGTCATCGGTGTGTCAAATGATGGGATTAATCACGTATTATAGAGATGTCGTAATGTATTTTAAAATTAGTACTATATAACTAGAAAACTGTCGCTGGGGAGGGCCAAACGAGATATATACAACCAACGGCGAAACTATCTGGGCCCTTTGTTAACCGATCACCAATA
>JAWPHD010017810.1:0-42834 GCA_037043455.1 Cyrtodaria siliqua
AGGTATTATATTATGAACAAAAAGAGGCTCAGTGGTAGGGACTACGGTCTGTACTGAAAATAAACTGTCATAGTTTCGATGTCGTAGGTTCGAATCTGGCTCCGAGAAAAATAGAAAGACGACAAATCAGCATTATATCTTTTTATATATTAGTTTACATATATATACTAGACCTCTTTGTATAGAAGAGCTCTCATTAAAAGATCTGCAGCATTTTAAGTATACTCAGCAAAAATTATAAGTATCCACTTCGTTTTCCTGCAAAATCTGAGACTATAAGAAAGAACTAACAATTGTAGCATGATTTTCTTTTAATAACATCTTTGTTTGATGTTCACACACAATTTCATCGAAATATACTGAATGCTTAAACAATCAATCAAACTTTAAAAACATAGGTGTGAAAACGAAATTAACAAAACTCAATAAATGTAAAGATTAGCGACTACATCACAGATTTAGCAGTCTAAGCCCATTCAAATTCACAGAAAATGTTCAAAACCTGGCTAATATCTATCGTGTCCACCGTTACACCGAATACACTCAAAAATGCGAAGTCGCATGCTTCTGACGTAACGACTGACGAAGCATCGAGCATATTTGGGACGTGGTGTACGTCAGGATGACCCTATCCAAAATGTTCAGGACCATGCAGCAGCACTTGTCCGCAAATGGAACGCATTAGTTTCCGAATTCGTCAGTCGTTACGTTAGAAGCATGCGAAGTCGCATTATTGGGTGTATTCGGTGTAACGGTGGACACATGACATATAAGCGAGGTTTTAAATACTTTTCTGTGTATTTGAATCGACTTTGACTGCTGAATCTGTGCTATTGTCGTTACCTTTACATTTGTTAAGTTTTGTTAATTTCGTTTCACACCTATGTTTTTCAACTGTGATTTATTTTTTCATTGTTCGGTATATTTCGATGAAATTTTGTGTGAACATCAAAGAAAGATGTTGTTAAAAGAACATCATGCTACAGTTGTGAGTTCTTTCTTACTGTCTCAGATTTTGCAGAAAAACAAAGTGGATACTTTTTATTTTTGCTGAGTATATATTAATTTGGGTATGCTGAGTTCGATTATGGTGTTGAATCTTCACAAGAAAGGCATTTTTTCACTGCATTTATCTTTACTGGATTTTTTTTAAAATAAACATTTGACACCAGTTCCTCTACGTATTATGATTTCATATGGAGTTGACTGAAGGCACTATATTGGACATTTTTTGTATTTTGATCAATTTATTGGGAATTTTCGAATACGTTTTTAATGAAACATTTACATCAGTTTCTAATTGTCTCTACTTACTTTGGCTTTGTATGATTCCCGTTGGAAGTCAATTTATTTCGAGTCAAAATATGTTGAGAAAATTGATAATTGATATATATATTTTTAAATATTATATTAAAAAACACCAGTAAATATCCAGATTATTTTACCTAAAGTGGATTTTTTTAATGATTTATTTGATATTTATTTTTGGAGTGCTTACTAAAACAATATGGTGCAATATATATTGTTCATCTTAATTCGCCTTGTAATTGCCAATTCTTAATGGATGGCGGGAGCTATACAGTACTGCATCCACCACGATTTAAATAGAAGAAAATAACATCGGCTGTCATACCACTTAAAAAATTTCTCAGACCAAAACGGGATCTGCCTGGAACGATCAAAGCAACTTTCTGGTATAAAAACTATAAATAATGAGAACTATACAGTTTTAAGAATATTCCAAAACATTCCCAGTAAAATTATCAAAAAAAGATCGTTTCCAATTTGTGAAATGTTTATTCGAAAAATATAATTTAAAATTTCTTAACTCAAAAGATTTATATATTTTTTTCATTCAAATATTTGTTTTCATGATCATGTATGTCACAGATAACATATTTCAAAAATTATTCCAGTTTTTAGCGATTATTGTTCAAATTTGCATGTTTTTGCCTAAAAATAATGTGTTTAGCTAGCGCTTCAGAAAAACTATCCTGGATCTTTCTTTTTTACTACGATTTATCTAAAAGGTAGTAGCTATTAAAATTTGCCAGCTGAGTTTATACCGAAAAGTTGAGTAGCCAGTGGTCTAGAAGAACGGACTGCCAGTTTCCTGGGTATATTTGAGTAGCAAAAACGTTCTTGAATTGCTTCAACTATAACATTGGAGTATTTATTGCTGCGGCGTCCAACTTTTCAGCGATGTGCGATATTTAAATAGTCTTTTCGTAAGTTTGACGTTTTTCAGTTATTTCCCTTTACACAACTTCCCTTTGTCTATTACTCAAATAAAGGTATTATATTATGAACAAAAAGAGGCTCAGCAGCAATAGCCCAGTGGTAGGGACTACGGTCTGTATTGAAAATAAACTGTCATAGTTTCGATGTCGTAGGTTCGAATCTGGCTCCGAGAAAAATAGAAAGACGACAAATCAGCATTATATCTTTTTTACTATATTAGTTTACCATATATATACTAGACCTCTTTGTATAGAAGAGCTCTCATTAAAAGATCTGCAGCATTTTAAGTATACTCAGCAAAAATTATAAGTATCCACTTCGTTTTCCTGCAAAATCTGAGACTGTAAGAAAGAACTAACAATTGTAGCATGATTTTCTTTAATAACATCTTTGTTTGATGTTCACACACAATTTCATCGAAATATACTGAATGCTTAAACAATAAATGAAACTTTAAAAACATAGGTGTGAAAACGAAATTAACAAAACTCAATAAATGTAAAGATTAGCGACTACATCACAGATTTAGCAGTCTAAGCCGATTCAAATACACAGAAAATGTTCAAAACCTGGCTAATATCTCACGTGTCCACCGTTACGCCGAATACACTCAAAAATGCGAAGTCGCATGCTTCTGACGTAACGACTGACGAAGCATCGAGCATATTTGGGACGTGGTGTACGTCAGGATGACCCTATCCAAAATGTTCAGGACCATGCAGCAGCACTTGTCCGCAAATGGAACGCATTAGTTTCCGAATTCATCAGTCGTTACGTTAGAAGCATGCGAAGTCGCATTACTGGGTGTATTCGGTGTAACGGTGGACACATGACATATAAGCAAGGTTTTAAATACTTTTCTGTGTATTTGAATCGACTTTGACTGCTGAATCTGTGCTATTGTCGTTACCTTTACATTTGTTAAGTTTTGTTAATTTCGTTTTCACACCTATGTTTTTCAACTGTGATTTATTTTTTCATTGTTCTGTATATTTCGATGAAATTTTGTGTGAACATCAAAGAAAGATGTTGTTAAAAGAACATCATGCTACAGTTGTTAGTTCTTTCTTACTGTCTCAGATTTTGCAGAAAAACAAAGTGGATAGTTTTTATTTTTGCTGAGTATATATTAATTTGGGTATGCTGAGTTCGATTATGGTGTTGAATCTTCACAAGAAAGGCATTTTTTCACTGCATTTATCTTTACTGGAATTTTTTTTAAAATAAACATTTGACACCAGTTCCTCTACGTATTATGATTTCATATGGATTGACTGAAGGCACTATATTGGACATTTTTTTGTTTTTTGATCAATTTATTGGGAATTTTCGAATATGTTTTTAAAGAAACATTTTACATCAGTTTCTAATTGTCTCTACTTATTTTGGCTTTGTATGATTCCCGTTGGAAGTCAATTTATTTCGAGTCAAAATATGTTGAGAAAATTGATAATTGATATATATATTTTTAAATATTATATTAAAAAACACCAGTAAATATCCAGATTATTTTACCTAAAGTGGTTTTTTTTGATGATTTATTTGATATTTATTTTTGGAGTGCTTACTAAAACAATATGGTGCAATATATATTGTTTATCTTAATTCGCCTTGTAAGTGCCAATTCTTAATGGATGGCGGGAGCTATACAGTACTGCATCCACCACGATTTAAATAGAAGAAAATAACATCGGCTGTCATACCACTTAAAAAATTTCTCAGACCAAAACGGGATCTGCCTGGAACGATCAAAGCAACTTTCTGGTATAAAAACTATAAATAATGAGAACTATACAGTTTTAAGAATATTCCAAAACATTCCCAGTAAAATTATCAAAAAAAGATCGTTTCCAATTTGTGAAATGTTTATTCGAAAAATATAATTTAAAATTTCTTAACTCAAAAGATTTATATATTTTTTTCATTCAAATATTTGTTTTCATGATCATGTATGTCACAGATAACATATTTCAAAAATTATTCCAGTTTTTAGCGATTTTTGTTCAAATTTGCATGTTTTTGCCTAAAAATAATGTGTTTAGCTAGCGCTTCAGAAAAACTATCCTGGATCTTTCTTTTTTACTACGATTTATCTAAAAGGTAGTAGCTATTAAAATTTGCCAGCTGAGTTTATACCGAAAAGTTGAGTAGCCAGTGGTCTAGAAGAACGGACTGCCAGTTTCCTGGGTATATTTGAGTAGCAAAAACTTTCTTGAATTGCTTCAACTATAACATGGGAGTATTTATTGCTGCGGCGTCCAACTTTTCAGCGATGTGCGATATTTAAATAGTCTTTTCGTAAGTTTGACGTTTTTCAGTTATTTCCCTTTACACTAAAACACAACTTCCCTTTGTCTATTACTCAAATAAAGGTATTATATTATGAACAAAAAGAGGCTCAGCAGCAATAGCCCAGTGGTAGGGACTACGGTCTGTATTGAAAATAAACTGTCATAGTTTCGATGTCGTAGGTTCGAATCTGGCTCCGAGAAAAATAGAAAGACGACAAATCAGCATTATATCTTTTTATATATTAGTTTACATATATATACTAGACCTCTTTGTATAGAAGAGCTCTCATTAAAAGATCTGCAGCATTTTAAGTATACTCAGCAAAAATTATAAGTATCCACTTCGTTTTCCTGCAAAATCTGAGACTGTAAGAAAGAACTAACAATTGTAGCATGATTTTCTTTTAATAACATCTTTGTTTGATGTTCACACACAATTTCATCGAAATATACTGAATGCTTAAACAATAAATGAAACTTTAAAAACATAGGTGTGAAAACGAAATTAACAAAACTCAATAAATGTAAAGATTAGCGACTACATCACAGATTTAGCAGTCTAAGCCCATTCAAATACACAGAAAATGTTCAAAACCTGGCTAATATCTCACGTGTCCACCGTTACACCGAATACACTCAAAAATGCGAAGTCGCATGCTTCTGATGTAACGACTGACGAAGCATCGAGCATATTTGGGACGTGGTGTACGTCAGGATGACCCTATCCAAAATGTTCAGGACCATGCAGCAGCACTTGTCCGCAAATGGAACGCATTAGTTTCCGAATTCATCAGTCGTTACGTTAGAAGCATGCGAAGTCGCATTATTGGGTGTATTCGGTGTAACGGTGGACACATGACATATAAGCGAGGTTTTAAATACTTTTCTGTGTATTTGAATCGACTTTGACTGCTGAATCTGTGCTATTGTCGTTACCTTTACATTTGTTAAGTTTTGTTAATTTCGTTTTCACACCTATGTTTTTCAACTGTGATTTATTTTTTCATTGTTCGGTATATTTCGATGAAATTTTGTGTGAACATCAAAGAAAGATGTTGTTAAAAGAACATCATGCTACAGTTGTTAGTTCTTTCTTACTGTCTCAGATTTTGCAGAAAAACAAAGTGGATACTTTTTATTTTTGCTGAGTATATATTAATTTGGGTATGCTGAGTTCGATTATGGTGTTGAATCTTCACAAGAAAGACATTTTTTCACTGCATTTATCTTTACTGGATTTTTTTTTAAAATAAACATTTGACACCAGTTCCTCTACGTATTATGATTTCATATGGATTGACTGAATGTTTACAGGAAGGCACTATATTGGACATTTTTTTGTATTTTGATCAATTTATTGGGAATTTTCGAATACGTTTTTAAAGAAACATTTTACATCAGTTTCTAATTGTCTCTACTTATTTTGGCTTTGTATGATTCCCGTTGGAAGTCAATTTATTTCGAGTCAAAATATGTTGAGAAAATTGATAATTGATATATATATTTTTAAATATTATATTAAAAAACACCAGTAAATATCCAGATTATTTTACCTAAAGTGGATTTTTTTAATGATTTATTTGATATTTATTTTTGGAGTGCTTACTAAAACAATATGGTGCAATATATATTGTTTATCTTAATTCGCCTTGTAAGTGCCAATTCTTAATGGATGGCGGGAGCTATACAGTACTGCATCCACCACGATTTAAATAGAAGAAAATAACATCGGCTGTCATACCACTTAAAAAAATTCTCAGACCAAAACGGGATCTGCCTGGAACGATCAAAGCAACTTTCTGGTATAAAAACTATAAATAATGCGAACTATACAGTTTTAAGAATATTCCAAAACATTCCCGGTAAAATTATCAAAAAAAGGTCGTTTCCAATTTGTGAAATGTTTATTCGAAAAATATAATTTAAAATTTCTTAACTCAAAAGATTTATATTTTTTTTTCATTCAAATATTTGTTTTCATGATCATGTATGTCACAGATAACATATTTCAAAAATTATACCAGTTTTTAGCGATTTTTGTTCAAATTTGCATGTTGAAAATAATGATTTCAGTATTGCTATCAACATTGCTACTTTGCTGTTAGTATTACTATTAGCAACAGTTATAAAAAAAGTAATTATTCAACCCAATAACCAGTTTGTTGGTCAGTCCTCAAAATTAACTTGGAATATTTAGTCTTAGCTAAAGCTTTTCTTATTCTGGTTCTCTCTTCCAGCGTCGGAATAACATCATTTTCTCTCAAACAATTTTCATAACTATCTCTGTCCTTAGTGTAAAACATACACAACCAGATTTGCTTGCTCCCTTAAATCTTTCAATACAGAATTATATCTCTGTGAAATGACCCACACTGATTGTTTAGCGTGGCGACCAGAGAATGCCAACTCTGATAACATATCTTTTTTCTTTGTTAATTCTTTTGTGGCTGAGCAATCGTCAATAATGTATAATGTGGGCTTGCCAGCATATCTTTTGAAAAATAAACAGTTCTTGTAACATTTCTTTACCGTTGCTAACGGGATTGACAATTTTTTTTTTTTATCTTTTGGGTTTTTTACATCACCTATCCAGGATCTATTTTTATAAGCCTCGTTCTACTCTATGGTTGGACACAATATAATTATATGTTCAAAAACTCCAACATACTCTTGTTCAAGTATGTCAAGAACAAACTCTGTTTTACCACAGCCTGTCTGACCACAGATAATGGCACTGTGTGAATATTTAGGATATTTAGTATAGTGATTCTTTGAATCTTCCATCTTCGAAATTGATTTGAGCATCTTGTATTATATATATATAAATATTTAAAGGTTGATCTGCATCTGCTTTTTTATTTATTAATATCGTTATGCCTTCACTGCCGTTTTCTATTCTTCTTCCACTGCCGTATAATAAATTGTCAGCACATGTTCTAAGGTCAAGCCACAAAGCATATGATTTTGTTAGATAGGTCTCAAGAGAAACATTGGTAAAGTTTAAGTCCCTCGCTACTATTTCTGTCTCTTTGTTTCTTTTTGATGTCAAGGCAAAATATTTGTTGATTTCATCCCAATGTTGATATGCCTTTATACCCTGACTATACAACTGATTTGGTACTCCCTCTATTGTCATTTCAACTTTTTCAATCATTGGGTTGTAATAGGTTTCTGTGCTTGTTCTTTCTGGGTCTTCAAACAGCATTAAAATACCTTTCATGCTCCGTGCTGGTACATTAATGTTGATGTTCCAAAGGGTTTCAGATTTGTTTGTTATTATTTTTCTATGTCGCAAGATACGATCATACAAAAATACTATCTTACCATTTATTTGCTGTCTTATTTGTCTGGATAATTCAACATCACTAACCATATCAAATTCCAAGCAGATATATTTTATTACATAAGATACATCAGCATCACTGCTTTTGATAACTTTGTTATAATCGTTAAACGTTAATTCATCTATCGCCAAGCCCCGCTTGATAAAATGGCATATGACTTTCTAACATTTCAAAGTCCAGCGGAATACAAAATCTATTTTCGTAAGCTGCTGCTACAGCTTCATCTTCGGTGTCTGAGGATTTATCTCCCGCACCAATTCTATGTTTTAACATGTTTGCTTTACCAATACCTTGGTAAGCTATGTTTACTCGTTCAGTAGGGCTTTTCCATAAATCTACATAACAATGATATATATCACTGTCATCTATTGACATGACTTCATTGCCACTTATTCTTATTGTCATTTTTTTCACAATTGCTCTACCCAGATTCTGGAATAGAGTAGCATTGGCGACTGTTCTGCTTTTAAGTTCTATTTCAAAGGCAAGACGAGTAGTACGAGGAACTATCACATCATTAGTACTTAGATTGGGAAATCTCACAAGCAGTTGCTGGTTTTGGTCTATTGTTGATGGATTATTACTTGTGCGGATGCCTTTGGCACCATGAGGTTCTCTTAGTTTTCTATGAGGGTTAAGTTTGTTTCCGTAAGCCGACATTGTTTTTATTTTTTAAAATTAAATAAAATAAACAATGGCTGAAGGAGGATTTGAATTTGACAATCCTACATACGATCCAGATGATTATGATGAATATTATGATGATTTACCAATGGTGCCTGATTAACCTGTTCAAAGAAATCTTCTTAATCAAAGCGACCATCTTGCTGAACTCAGGGGAGAGCTGTCAGAAATCACACTTGAAACATACAAGATTTTTTTTGTAAAATCCTTTTATAATGAAATAGAAAAACGATATAAGATGATACCAGACAAAATGGTGGATTGTTGGTGATAAAGGAATAAGAATAACTGCCAGGCAAGGCTCTTTTACATTTCTTGCTCTTGGTTCTTTGGCAAATGAATATAACAGGATTATTGGCTCTGGGGGAACAAGGGCAATAAGACAATTTTTGAATTTGCCGGAGTATGACAGTAAAACAAAATTACCACAAAAAGCTCGACAAGCGTTGCAAGAGTTGGAGAGCACAATAAACGATTTACCAGATAATGTGGATGCTATTCCATTACAAGATTTATCAAGTGTTGCGAATGACACGGCACAGTCAATAGAAAGTGCTCTCCATGACTGGGATGTGATTGAGCGTCCTGATGCTGAAACAAATATAGACAAGCGTCCTGATGTTGAAACACAAACAAATATAGACAAGCGTGAAATGTAAAAGCAATGACAACTGTCAAGGAAGAACTCACCAATACCGTGGCAAAACTCACACAACTTGATAAAGACATAACAAGAGAAAAACAAAAGTTAGAACAAGCTATGACTGATAATGATTAATTCCAGATAAAAAGAATCAGCGACCGCATCAAAGACCTTGAAGATGAGAGAGGTGCAAGAATGGATGTCATTAATGAGAACAGGAAAGCTTTTCGTAACCAAGTAAGCAGGAAAAAAGAGACAACAAACAAAATGTTAAACGAGGATACAACTCTTGGTGAGAGGATTAAAACCTTGTTTAGGGAGCTATTGTTAGTATCCTGACTGCGTTTGGTATGATTCTTGGGGTGATAATAAATTCTATTATTCCCACATCAAGTGCTGCTCCAACTCCAACTCCAAAACCTGATTCATCAAGTGTAATGACACGCCGTGGACGGATTATGGGAATAGGTTTAGCATGTGAACGATTAGTTGGTGACGTAACTGTAATAGTTTCTGTTAATGGTGTTGAACAACCAAATTATGGCATAACGCTTCACATCACCCCACGCAATCATGATAACTTTGATAAACCTTGAGAGATTGGTGCTGGTTCTGTTGTTAACTTTGTATGCAAGGTTGCTAACGCTACAGCTGTAAATACGGTGGCATCATTATTAATTGAATTAATTTAATTTTTTATTTATTAATAAAAAAAATGAAGCAACCAACAGCACCAAGTATATATCCTGAGTTGCCAGTGGAAGACGGACAACATTATAGATTACAAAAGATTTCAGAGATTGAAAAAAAGTTAATTACAGAGCGAGATATACGTCAGTCACTTTATAAAAAATATAAACGTGGTATTAATATTACAGATGGAATTGACACTACCTTGATATCTGCAGGTGTTATTATGGCTGGGATTGGATTTGTTGTTCCAGTTTTGTTACCTTTAGAAATAGCAGCAATAGTATGTGGAGCTACAGGTGTTTGCATTAATTTTATCGGACAGACAGACAGATATTTTTTATTGATTTAAACTTTACAAGTTTATCATCATATACAATATGCAAACATTTATACGTGACAGAATAAACAAAACAAACAAACAACAAAAACATATTTTTGCACACTAGTTTCAAATAAATTGTATTATTGAATAATTTAAAATATTAAATAATTGAATAAAAATGTGGAAATGACACTGAACTTTAACTTACGCAAATTAAATTAAATTAAATATTAAAAAAAAAAAAAATTGTTCTCATTATCACAAAAGCAGTAACATAAATAATTAATTGATAATAGTTTTCATTCGAGGATACACCTAGTTTTGATTAAACAATAAATCATTACGAGAATCAAATGCTTCTTTTATAAACCAAGATAAATTAAACAACTCTTTCTTATTACTTGTTTTCATTAGCTCTATGAATTTTAAAACACTCGAACGTTTATAATAGTACTTTTTAATGTATTTTCTTCTTATATTAACATATACAGGACAAATCAAAACAAAATGGTATTCATCTTCAATGTCATTAGAATTACAAATGGTACAATAACGTTGGTTTCTTTCTAATCTGTTATGTGCGTAGCGCCCAGTTTCAATTCGCAGTGAATGCGACGATAGTCTTAGTTTTGATAAAACAATTCGCAACTTATATGGCAAAATATCGAGATATGGTTCATATTCAAAATTGCCTTTAAAATGTAAATACATTGACAAAACTCTATTATTTACAACATCGCTGTTCCACTTTTCAACAAAACAATCGACTAAACGCTGTTTAAAAACAGTATGAAATGTTTTCAAAGGAACACTATTTGGATTATTCCAAACATAGCCAAAACCATACTCGTTTAGAAGCTTTTTAATATTCCCAGCCCAATTATTACGCCAATTTTCTATGTTATTGACGGACTTATTGTAAATACTAGAAATTATAATATTGTCAGATTTAACTGTTTTGCACCAATATTAAACGATTCTAACATAGCGCAATATATACAATGGATACCGCCCAAGTTGTAAATACCCGCATTGCTAGTAGAAGTCTTAACATTTAAAATATATTTACAAAATTTTAAGTGAATCCTTTCAATTTCTTTCGACTAAGAAAATCCCCAGGCTTCGCAACCATAATTCAGAATGGATCCAACAAAGGAGTCGAATAATTGACACATTGTCTTCGGTTTAAAATTAAACTTCTTAGTATTAGCAATTAATATATGTAAAACCTTTAAACCCTTCCCTGCTAAACTTACTTGATTTAAAACAAATGTTCCGGTATAATTAAAAATAAAATCGTTAACTATTTCTAAGAAGTTGTCATTATATGTCCATGACTCATTTTGTCTTAATTGGCCCCTTTTCCTAAAAAATATAATTTTGGTTTTGACGGAATTTACTTCTAATCCCCATTTATTACCATAAGCTAGTAATAAATCTAAGTTTTGCTGCAAATCATCAGGTGATTTTCCTACTAAAACCATATCATCTGCAAACAGTAGAAGAATAAGAGTAATATCGTCGATAGTAAGACCTGAACTAATACCATTTTGTAAATATAACTCTAAATCTTCAACGAAAAGGGAGACAATTATCGGGGAAATTACAAGCCTAGACCGATTGAACATTCGAAAAAATCTGAATAACTGTTGCAACTTTTAACACAAGATTTTACTTTAGAGTACATGTCTCTTATTATTCTAAGTAGCTTTCCATTTATGCCTAGTTTATAAAGTTTTAGCCATAAGGCATTCCTATAAACGCTATCAAAAGCTTTTTTCAAATCAACAAATGCATAATACAATCGACCTTTCTCATTTAATATCTCGTGAATAACAGATTGTAATACAAAAATTGCATCGATAGTTGAACGACCCGACCTAAAACCAAATTGGGCGTCTGATATAATATTATTATCTTCACACCATTTACTTATCCTTTTATTTAAAATACCGGTAAAGATTTTGGACAAACAACTAACAATAGTTATTCCTCTATAATTATTTACGTCGTCAGGGTCGTTCTTCTTAAACGAAGGTATAATAATTCCCTCGGACAATTCTCTGGAAAATATCCGGAGTTTAGTACAGCATTAAATAAATCAACAAGATGCGAGGAAATAATATCTACTGATTCGAGGAAATATTCATTCATGACAAAGTCTCCAGAAATTGACTTATTTCGCTTCAAAGAACGAACAACAGATTCTACCTCAGCAATTGTTATAATTTTATTCAATTCTTCAAACTTACAACTGTTTTCATTAAAATCATGCTGCTGGCAGAAAGATTCTGCTTCATCATTTTCAACCTGAAAAATCTCCGTTGACAACTGAGAAAAATAATTATAAAATCTCTCAAGACTTATGTTTTCACTCTTCGATTTATTTTTTCGTAAAAATAACTTCCAAAAATCTTTAGGCTTCTTATGCCTTAAATTCTCAATCTCACTCATCTTCTTATTTTCATACGCACGCCGTTTTTTCTTTATAAGCATTTTATAGGACTTCTTTGTAATATGCAATTCAACTCTATTTACCATCGATTTACACTTATTATATTGATTTAATGACTTGTTATAAATATTTTTAGCAGTAAAACACTCATTATCAAACCAAACAGCTTTTTTATCGGCAGTATTTGCAAAACGCACTCGATCATTATATATATATATTATATATATATTTTTTGGAGAACAGAGGATCCGCGGCGTCGCGTATAACCTTCACAAAATAATTAATAGAGCTATTAACACTGTCCCTATGATTAGCGTTTATACTGAGCGATATATTATTCAGATCCGTTAATCTACCAATTAATCTACTACGAAACGTGCCGCGGCAATTTTCATCCCATGTAAATGCTACCCTCTCCGTAGTCGACTTAACGCACACGGGTTTAACACAATTAACTGTAAAGGAAAGCGGTGTTTGATCGGACCACTCATTTAAAGGTTCGATTTTAAAATCATTTACACGATTGAAATTACATTCTTTCAATAAAAGATAGTCAATAACACTCGCACCATTTTGATTTGTGTAAGTGTAGGACCCCATCGAGTGATCACTACCGAGCCGACCGTTAGCTTTATCAGACGCAAGCTTAATGCAAAAGCTCAAAAACATCATGAAATAAAAACTTTGGCGGAGGCTAAGTTAAATAGTATAAAGCAGTTAATATCAAAAGCGTTGAGTGATGCACAAATATCTGATCAAGAGTTCAAGTTGATTTTGGATGAGTTAGATAAATATTATAGTTTAAAACAGGACACAAAACAAAAAAAGGCTGAAATAAGTGAAGTTCAAAAAAAAGAACTAGTAGAGCAGGGAAGAAAGGAAGCAATGGCAACCTTACAAAAAAGTCTAAAAAGTGTGTGATCAATTGTTTTAGTAATGTGTATGAGTACGATCCACCACCTTTGTATTGAAACATTTTATAATTTTGATAACTATAAAAAAAAAATAAACTTGCAATCTACCCCTATTCTAAAAAGTTTTAATAAATCAAGTAAATCACCATTTTATGGTGATTTATTATATATATGTATTTTAGGCGTTTTGTGTTGTATTTTGAGGCGAAACAGAGTGAGACGAAAATTACAACAGAACGCCTAAAATACATATATATTTTGTCACTCCTTTGGAGACAGCGCGGAGTAATATTATGACGTCAATTCCTGACGTGATATCGTGACGTCTATCGTTTAGTTCATAACATTTGGCTACTGTGCTATTTTGCGCACTAGGCAGAGGAAGGGATATGTTATAGATTTTCTCAAAGTGGGAAATTTCTATAATTCATCACAGAATATATAATATATAGAGTTTAATTAACATTGTTGAAGTGATACGGGAAATAATTCCCGTGTGAGAAAGATTCTTGCGATATAGAAACGAGTGCGTTTCTATATCGCAAGAATATTTCTCACGAGTGAATTATTTTCCGTATCACGACAAAAATGTTAATTAAACTATATAATATATATTCTGTGATGAATTTCTTTCCAATCGTCTTTTGACACAAGTATTCCTTCTTCTGTCACTCCTTTGGAGACAGCGCGGAGTAATATTATGACGTCAATTCCTGACGTAATATCTTGACGTCTATCGTTTAGTTCATAACATTTGGCTACTGTGCTATCTTGCGAACTAGCCAAGATAGCACAGTAGAGGAAGGGATATGTTATAGATTTTCTCAAACTGGGAAATTTCTATAATTCATCACAGAATATATAATATACAGAGTTTAATTAACATCGTTGAAGTGATACGGGAAATAATTCCCGAGTGAGAAAGATTCTTGCGATATAGAAACGAGTGCGTTTTCGCACGAGTTTCTATATCGCAAGAATATTTCCCGCGAGTGAATTATTTTCCGTATCACGACAAAAATGTTAATTAAACTATATAATATATATTCTGTGATGAATTTCTTTCCAATCGTCTTTTGACACAAGTATTCCTTCTTCTGTCAATCCTTTGGAGACAGCGCGGAGTAATATTATGACGTCAATTCGTGACGTAATATCGTGACGTCTATCGTTTAGTTCATAACATTTGGCTACTGTGCTATCTTGCGTACTAGGCGAGATAGCACAGTAGAGGAAGGGATATGTTATAGATTTTCTCAAAATTGGGAAATTTCTGTAATTCATCACAGAATATATAATATATAGAGTTTAATTAACAGTGTTGAAGTGATACGGGAAATAATTCCTGAGTAAGAAAGATTCTTGCGATATAGAAACGAGTGCGTTTTCGCACGAGTTTCTATATCGCACGAATATTTCTCACGGGTGAATTTTTTTCCGTATCACGACAAAAATGTTAATTAAACTCTATATATTTATATTCTGTGATGAATTACAGAAATTTCCCAGTTTGAGAAAATCTATAACATATCCCTTCCTCTACTGTGCTATCTCGCCTAGTTATATATTCTGTGATGAATTTCTTTCCAATCTTCTTCTGACACAAGTATTCCTTCTTCTGTCACTCCTTTGGAGACAGCGCGGAGTAATATTATGACGTCAATTCGTGAGGCAATATCGAGACGTCTATCATTTAGTTCATAACATTTGGCTTCTGTGCTATATTGCGCACTAGGCGAGATAGCACAGTAGAGGATATGTTATAGATTTTCTCAAACTGGGAAATTTCTATATGTCATCACAGAATATATAATATATAGAGTTTAATTAACATTGCTGAAGTGATACGGGAAATAATTCCCGAGTGAGAAAGATTCTTGCGATATAGAAACGAGTGCGTTTTCGCACGAGTTTCTGTATCGCAAGAATATTTCTCACGAGTGAATTATTTTCCGTATCACGACAAAAATGTTAATTAAACTATATGATATATATTCTGTGATGAATTTCTTTCCAATCGTCTTTTGACACAAGTATTCTTTCTTCTGTCACTCCTTTGGAGACAGCGCGGAGTAATATTACGACGTCAATTCCTGACGTAATATCTTGACGTCTATCGTTTAGTTCATAACATTTGGCTACTGTGCTATCTTGCGAACTAGCCAAGATAACACAGTAGAGGAAGGGATATGTTATAGATTTTCTCAAACTGGGAAATTTCTATAATTCATCACAGAATATATAATATACAGAGTTTAATTAACATCGTTGAAGTGATACGGGAAATAATTCCCGAGTGAGAAAGATTCTTGCGATATAGAAACGAGTGCGTTTTCGCACGAGTTTCTATATCGCAAGAATATTTCTCACGAGTGAATTATTTTTCCGTATCACGACAAAAATGTTAATTAAACTATATAATATATATTCTGTGATGAATTTCTTTCCAATCGTCTTTTGACACAAGTATTCCTTCTTCTGTCACTCTTTTGGAGACAGCGCGGAGTAATATTATGACGTCAATTCGTGACGTAATATCATGACATCTATCGTTTTGTTCATAACATTTGGCTACTGTGCTATCTTGCGCACTAGGCGAGATAGCACAGTAGAGGAAGGGATATGTTATAGATTTTCTCAAACTGGGAAATTTCTATAATTCATCACAGAATATAAAATATATAGAGTTTAATAAACATTGTTGAAGTGATACGGGAAATAATTCCTTTGGAGACAGCGCGGAGTAATATTATGAAGTCAATTCGTGACGTAATATCGTGACGTCTATCGTTTAGTTCATAACATTTGGCTACTGTGCAAATGTTATGAACTTTCACATTGCGCATTATGTGAGATAGCACAGTAGAGGAAGGGATATGTTATAGATTTTCTCAAACTGGGAAATTTCTATAATTCATCACAGAATATATAATATACAGAGTTTAATTAACATTGTTGAAGTGATACGGGAAATAATTCCCGAGTGAGAAAGATTCTTGCGATATAGAAACGAGTGCGTTTTCGCACGAGGTTTTCGCACGAGTTTCTATATCGCAAGAATATTTCTCACGAGTGAATTATTTTCCGTATCACGACAAAAATGTTAATTAAACTATATAATATATATTATGTGATGAATTTCTTTCCAATCGTCTTTTGACACAAGTTTTCCTTCTTCTGTCACACCTTTGGAGACAGCGCGGAGTAATATTATGACGTCAATTCGTGACGTAATATCGTGACGTCTATTTGTAGAAAGGAGCATTGTTAATATAAGTGGGACAAACTTGAAGGCTGAACTCAGTTGGAAGATTTGTCTCCTGTCAGTTCATTATTTTTAAGTAACCGGGTTCAATCCTCCGTGGTGCCACTGAGTTCCGTCTGTGTGTTCTTGGGCAAGACACTTTCCCTTAGCCTCGTCCGTCGGATGTGGACGTAAACCGGGCGGTCCCGTGTATCGGTCTATCCTCCGAGCACGTTAAATAACCATGGGAATCTATTCGATAATAAGAGTAGGGCAGGTTCCCGAATTCCTATGTATCCTTCCCCTCTCTCTGGGGTGGCTCTAAATAACCTATGTTGATGTGTTGATGAGCCGTTAAACAACATTCTATTCTATTCAATTCATTATTTTTAAACAGGAAAACAGTGTGTGAGTGAAAATCACTCTGACTTACCCTGCGATGAACTGAATTCAAGAGAGATCTTTCTATGCACAATTTAAAAAATATATTTTGAAGGTTTTGACAGCTGTCAGTTGTCTGTTTACCAACAAAACGACACAATGACGTCATACATTGACGTCACACATTGACGTCATCACATCGTTATCCCGAAAAATGACGGGATTGGTCGAGTTTTCACGAATGTGTTTTTCTTTGTTGTAAACAGAAATATAAACATTGATTTAGTGAAGGTTAGTTTAAGTTTGACAACCAATAACAAGTTATAAAACAACTGCTAATGATAAGCATTCTTTTAATGCATTTAATAAATATCGCTTCATTCGTAACTACTCGTTAATATCCCGAAGAATGACGGGATTCGCCGAACTAGTACGAATACTCCGAATAAGGGTTTATCAAACTACGAACTGAGACAATCGTCCAAGTGACACAGACTGATCCCTAGCGTCGGTCACCCGGCCCGCTTCTCATTTCTTTGACACGGATCCAGAACTAGGGCCTGGGGACAATCTCCACGCAGGGTTATCGTTCCTTGCACTCACATATATCTCTGCTAACTAGTAAATTACAAGATTTTGGTAAAACCTGCTAAATTGGAATATGTTTGCCTGAAACTAAATTGGAATATGTTTGCTCGATAGCAGAAAATTATCAAAAAAAATAATAACTCACAGAAATAAAAATAAAAATTGTCTAGATTTTATCTTTGCAGATCACGAAAAAGGATTCATTATAAACATCGTTATAACTTTTTTGAATAATCACGTGACCTAACCGTTCGCTCTACTTCCTTTGACGTTGTCAGAGTCAAATGAGGAACGAGTGTACTCTGGGTAGAGATTGGCCTGGAGAAACTACGACGTTTAAAATCGCACTCTCGTTTTGGGCGATTTTGGCGAGATTTTGAGAGATTCAACGAGACTTTCAAAACACTTTTTTGTAAATTAATTTCATAATAATTTCTTATTTTCAAATTTTGAGAAGCAGCATGTGACGTCAAAAATGGTAACAGGTGCATCAATTATTGAAGTTGTACGTTTATTTACAACATGACGTCACGCAAACGTCAAATTGATGCACGTGAAAAAAACGCGCGAATAAATTGGACTAATCGCTAGTGGGCGCTTTAATTGGCTTAATCTGCCCAGACCGATATATGCATCATACGGTCTAGGTGGCCGAGACTAACGATTTGAGGAAAACATCCGAAATTGCCGAACACAATTTCATCAATGGCGGCGATTCCGGTACCAGCCAGGTACGGTGTCAGACCGGTGAAAATCAGCCCATTGAACACAATGCAAAAAAGGCTATATTTGGAGATCAGTCATAAGTTCAACAACATTCGTTCGCTTAAATGTTGTGTATTAAACACATTTGGCTAGCAAACGGTCCCATATCTGGAATAAAACACCGATTCAGTTTTTCAACATTTCGCGTCATTCTTTCGCACTAAGCGTATTTTGAAATAAACATCTGTGAAAACCGCATCTACCTCTGTGCTCATACTCTCCAAAGAAATAATCCTGACAAACACAGTAAAATACTTACAATTCATGACAACAAACATACTACTTTAACCTCAGGTTAGATTTAACAATGAAATAGAAACTAATCTTGGGAAAAACACATGCAAACTAGAAACTTTCAAGGAACTATTTCAGCACCCTACGACCCGGAAGTATTTCCTGACTGGTCTGACTCCGTACGAATTTGCATATGTGTTATCATTAGCCGATCATCGTCGGCCGGCACGGCCGGCCGAGCTCTGCTCGGTATTATGACAGGGAAATAACACTGGGGTACATACTAAATTTAGCTCCATTAGATAGGGGATGAGGTTCAAAACGTGTCCTTATTAAATTATTTTATCACGCAGATGTGCATTATTTTGCCTATATTAAAGGGATGACCTAAGGCACAGACGTAATGTAACGTTATCTGATGTCATAAAACAACACAGAAAAAAACATTGCGGTGTCATCGACAAACCTAACATTCTGTGAAATAGATAATAATAGTAAATAATACAGAAAATGTGGATAATCTACACGATAAATAGAATATTATATCAGTGCCTTTAAATATAAGTTTATTAGGCGAGGCTTAGAAAACGAAGAATGACGAGGTCTACATTAAAAAAATGGCAAACTGACCTGTATGATCAAGTAAATGTTATTTTTTAAACATGTAATTATTCACGTAATATAAAATATTATCACATAGCTATGCAAACAGTTTTCACTGATCGTACATATGTACTGTGATTTATTTTTTAAATATATACTGAAAGGAAAAAGAAACGCAGGGTGAGTATTTCCGCTATATATTGTATGTTTAATATGCTACTGCTAATCGAATGGTACAGGGCTGACATTAGGCCTGTCCTTTTAGAAAGAAGGTTTAAACAGCACTAAACACACCAATGGTTACCCCTTTAAAGTTTCATTATCGTCAGAATGCGCATTTGGCTCAAGCAGGTGAGCAAACTTAGGCTTTAAATGTTGCAATCACTTAACATTAAATACAGTACTGAACTGGCTCAATTTTTCAAAGAGGAACTTCAGCATTTATGAATTTCTCGTTACAACGTGTACTGTGATTAAAAAAACTACAACAATCACAATGCGTTTCTTTTTCGTTTCAGTATAAAATAATACATATTAATAAATCTGACAAGAATTGATTAAGCAACTATATCAATCTAGGAACAATTTTCGTATGTTCGGGAATCTTAAATGTGTAAACTTTTTTGTCAAATGTATGAGACGACTTGTTAATTAAATAAAAGATGGTACATGTACATACTCAGTCAATAAATGCGATATATATATACTCGGTTGCAAAAGAAAGTGTGCACTTTTAACCTATACATATATATACATGCATTTTTATCTGCCAATGGCAGTAAATCGGTTGTTTTGCACGGGAAAAGCGTTTGTGTTGTTTTCAATGATATGCACGTGAAACTCGTGGAAATGGTCCGTGTAGATAAAAACCTGTTTGGTTGAATTCTCTTACGTTTGGAAACAACGCATTTTATTTCCTTCTGCCACGGCTTACCGAAAACCAGAGGGTTCAAGGTAAAAGTTTAGTCATGATTACAAGAGGCGTCTAGGGCATTTAATTGCCATAGAAACACTATCACTAAGCTGCGTGATAGGTTCCAATCTGACAAAAATGCGCTTTCAATCACAATTAAATTTGGAAAATAATTAAGCAACATATTCTTATGGACTGTTTTGCGATTTATGATTTTGACCCCCCACTTCACCTGTTTACGCTTCAATGAATTAAGCTATTGAAAAACAAATTCCATCTTGACATTGACATAGAATGGCAAAAAAAAGTATATTATTTATACAATAAATTGAACAAAAATAAAAAGTACCCCCTTTATTTGCTGGTATTGCCAGTTTTTGAGGGCTAAGGACACTTTAATAAAACAATGTTTGATATTTTTCAACACACTTCACTTAGTACTTGAAAAAGCTTCAAATTATTCTTTTATATATTGTTTGGGCTATTGGTGATAATCGATCTAATTATTCTATACTCTGTAAAAAAAAGTTACGTACCCTGATCGCTGAACCATGACATTTGACCATAACCCTTATCATCTCAGTTGATAATTCACAGTAGATCAACAATCGACAATAATTATCGTTTACAATGAAAGTATGCGAAAAAATAATAATCTTTTTAATGGTTACTCGAATGTGTCCGTAATTGTTACTTTGTATGGACTTTGCAACATTTCTTAACATGTGCCTTTTCAACATGTTTTCGTTCATTGTCACTCAAGCCAGATCGACTTCGAAACAGTTTTCCATAGTATCGACATACTTGGGGCTGGGATTTCTCACCATTATATCGATATATCCGGAGCTCTCGTTAACATCAGATGTTCTGACATAATTTCATGACAAGTTAAAATTGGTGCTGCAATCAATCGTTTTTAGTTAAGTTAATGTTCAAACAATCATCATTACACACTAAAAATATTGAAACCGCTGATCCGTGACGTCTGTATGCACCGATGAGACGAAAACCATGTTTTGCACGTGCGCGCTAAAGGTGACCAACTGGTCAGCACGAAATCGATAATTTCATGATCTATTACCATAACCTAATCGAAAAAAACACAAAAGTTATGTTCTTGTTCCAGTAATTTGTAAATTAAAAAGGTCTCCTATCAAACCTAGCATTCTCGGTACTTTTAGTACTTTGAATTTTCTTGTTAAGTGCTTAAAAAACAAAACAAAAAAAAACGCGGAGCGTATTCCACCATGACAATGCCCGACCTCATGTGCTCAATAGACAGCTAACTTCCTACGTGCGAATAATATCCAAGTGATGAACTGGCTGATCTTGCACCCATCTGAGCATCCTAAAAGAAAATCAGACTATATACATCATTATAATGTGTTCTTATATATATTTACCTATTTATATACCCATTGACGGGCATTTGCTGATTTACATATATAGTTTATATTACTGTCATATCATCCCTTATTTGTTAATTGTTTTCTCTTTACATACTCAGCAAAAACAAAAAGTATTTTTTTTTTTTTTTTCCTTTTTATTTTTATTTTCATTTGAATTTATTTTTTTCATTTGTTTTATTTTTTTTTATTTTTTATTTTTTTGTTAACGCCGTGTTAGTAGGAAGCATTGCTATGATTTCTAGTTGCGGTTTTTTTCCGGTTCATTGATTTTTTATGGTGTTACGGAGCCTTGACATTTTCACTTTTAAAATTCTTGTCGGCGCTACAGTGCTTTGGGTGTATAGAATCATTGGTAGTAAAGTTAATCATTTCCTGTTTAAATTCAATTTTCTCAGCTCATATATTTTAGATTATTTTAAAACTTCCCAGGCTTGAAGATATATCATATAAGCATACATTTATTCAACGGTGAAATTAATTGGGACATTTTTCCATGCCAAAATATATCACTACGTGCAATACCTCTCAGAAAAAATGATTCTACACTACCTGAATGAATAGACCGTGAGCCATACACTTTTTTGTTACCATCTCAAGGGACAAATTCTTACTAATACTGAGTACCTTGTAGAGAAACAAAAAATCCATGATAGCAGTGTGAACAGGGTAGCTGATTGTTGTTATTAGAGTTATCTCCCCCTTTTAAGCAAAACTCTTGTTTCTTTAAAAAATCGTTTTCGCTGAAACTAGAAGAGCTACAGGTCTAACATTTTGCATGTATTATACATTTAGGGTCTCTACCAAGTATTTATAAAATGGTGACCCAAGGGTCAAATATGGCCCAGCCCCGGGGGTAACATTTTTTTCATAGTTATATAGGAAATCTTTAAACATAAATAATTTTCTCTAAAACTGTAAGAGCTAGAGGTCCCATATTATGCATGAAGCCACTAGAAAGTTTGTTAAAATGTTGACCCTGGGGTCATAACTGGCTCCGGCCCAGGGGTCATATATTTACATAGAGTCATATAGAAACATCTTTAAAATCTCTTCTTAAAAAAAACAAGAGCCAGAGGTCTATTATTTTGCATATTGTACAAGCTTATGGTTCTCTACCACTTTTGTTCAGATCCTAGATCCTACCCCTCTGCATGTGACGGTGTGTTTGCAGTGGTTGAATTCTACCCTGGCAACCATACGGCGGGGGGAGGGGTTCCGGGGTTAAAGTTTTACAAAGATTTATATAGGAAAGTCCATAAACATATTCATTTCTGATACTACAAGAGCTAGAGGTCTAATACGATGCATGTAGCATAAGAGTATCGATCTCTACCAATTTATTTTGTTCAATTGTGATCTTATGGTCAAATTTCGCCCGGTCCCGGGGGTCACATATTTACATAGAGTTATGCAGGAACGTCTATAAACATCTTCTCTGAAACTACAAGACCTAGAGGTGTAATAAGCTATATGTAGCTTAAGATTATTGTCCTGTACCAAATAATTTAAATGGTGTCCTTCTTGAATCAAGCCTGGAATCAATTTTGGCCCTGTCCCGAGGGTCACGCTATAACATTGAATTATATAGGAAAACATATTCAAACAGCTTCTGATACTTCAAAAGCTGAATAATAATTCATATGTACCATTAGCTTATGATCCTCTACCTAGTTTGTTCAAATGGCGACAATGGGGTCAAATACGGCCACTACGGGGGTCACAGTTTTACAGATTTATATAAAGAAATTGTTGTTGTTTCTTAAAAAATGAGAGCACTTTGAGACAAGGCGAGTGGGTCTCTTGTTTATGGCTTGAAGTTGTACACTTTTCATAAAATCACTTCAAAAGTTTTAAGCGAACTGAAATATAAAGAGAATGTGACTTTTGATAAGGTATTCCATTATGAAGACTTAACCATGTTTACAAATCGCATATTGAATAAAACCACGAACTAAAATCACAAGTATACCACTGCATTTTCGACAAATTGCAAAAAAAAAACGGAAAGGAAAAGAAAAGGCATTTTACGGTTTAACTGTTGATATTTAGGTGTTTGTTATACAAATTTTAAAATAACCGCCAAATTACGACAAAATTACACTACAAAAACAGTTTATCAAAACTCTATCCAGGTGTTCATCTCATATAATAATGCATATGTGTCGCTTAAAAGTATATGTTTATTCATGGGTTTTTGTAATATCCGTAATTGAATAAGTGTAAAATGAATTATCCATTTTTTTTATGTATGGCTGGTTAAAGCTTTTTATATTGTATCTATAGAGTTTTGATTCTCAAACGATGTAAGTTATGTATATACCTTGTGGTCAGTAGGTTTAGAAACGATGTACATATGTTGTAAAATGAGGCTGTTGTTGGCGGGATAGCTACTTTAACTGCAGTAGCACCTGTATGTCGGATATAGCTTTTAGAGAAAACATCAGTAAACTAACCGTGATCACTAAATGTAATCTATCTCGATGCACTGGGTACCGATTCTTATCTGGAAGCGTTTATATATTTTTTATTTCTTAATGTATGTTATATTTTCACATTAAGTTATATTATTTAAATCAGATACTATGAACTGAGTTTTCTTAATTGTCCTGTTCTATCCCAAGGCATTAATTGCCAAGTTTATCAAAACAGCAATGAGCTTGCAGGCATATTGTAACTCGACATACATGAATGCTAGATAAGAGAGACCGTTGTGAACCCAGCTTCTTGGATATAACCTTTATGACGGATTAACATTTTAGTTGTATGTATTTTAATGCTGTCATCATGCTTGAGCGCATACAGCCTGTTGATGCAGTGGATAGCACGGGGGACTTTAAATTCAGAGGTTCAAACCTGGTTCAAACCTCACCGGAGCCATTCAATTTTGTCGGTGTGTTCTTGGGCAAGACACTTTTACCCTCGTCCGTCGGATGGGGATGTAAACCAGGCGATCACGTGTATCGCTTGTTTTTTTTCTCCAATTACGTTAAAGAAACATAGGTGTCTATTCGTCAGTAGGGCAGGTTCCTAAATGCATATAATCATTCCACTTGCACGCGCAAAAATAGGCTTGATGCTTACTATCCTAGGTTAATTCCATACTCTAAATCAAGTACGGAGAACATCACAACCTAAGAACATCACAACCTATGTTTAGATAAATAACCTAAGCAGGTTATATTGTAACAACTGCACCAATACTAACAAATAGTTGCCATGTTAGCACAGTGATCTGGATATCACCCTAAAAATATTTCTTCGTCGACGCCGTGTGGTTCCCGGCCAAGAATATGACCACTGCATATCCAGGCATAGGGGTAAAATTTCCCCGAATTCATGTTAATTTTGTCATTTTTGTTCATTATTTTCATCATGAAACCTGTATTGTTTCAGGTGCTACTTCAGTGGTGGCAGTGATCGTGGCTCCAGCGAAAAATGGAGTGTTAATAGAGAATTTGCAGCAACTCTGCAGTTCTGCAGGTAAGAAGGTTCTAGGCACATTCTGCAAATTTTTATCTAAGATGTTAATGAAGAGTGAGCCGGGTCGAATGTTCATTCCTGTTGGCGCCATATAACATGTTTGTGTTGGTGCGCCGTAAAACCCCAATTCAAATCAATTCATCTTTGTCGATTCTTTTTTCAGTAATAAAAAAATGGTTCGTGCAAATGCATATACTACTATGTTTACATTTCGTGTGCAGAATTCTTCATTATGGATGGGGTAATTCAGGTGTAAAAATCCTTAAAATATGCATTAATTGTAATTAAAAAGTATTAAAATAGACAACTTTTAAGATTTTGCGTATGCAATGTTTAATCAGTGAAGTAATAAGAAGTAATAAGATTACTTCACTGGTTTAATTCATGTAATTATGTGTAATACATAATCCAAATGTGTAATCATAATAAGTATTTCCATGACGCATACACCTAAAATAAGACTTTTGTTAAAAAAAACACACGTTAAACCGCACAATTCCTTTATCTAGAATCCTTTGGTCTATGTGTCGTCCGTGCAATATATGTATATATCAGAACATGTTAATACTATTTATGTTGCAGTTACTTTGAGGAAGGCTTATACTTCCAGTTTGGCATGCGTCTCAACTTATCAGGCTTACTGAACACATATGTGCAATGCCATGGACATTGCTTCGTACTTAATTTCATCAATATATTATAACAATTCCTTATTCATATTATAATATTATTTAAATCATGTAGAAAGGTTGTAAATTACTGATTCTTACAAGTTTACACATATATTGTAAAAAATATTAACTAAACTAAATGCATAAGAATGTGTCAATAGTGGGTGGGGTAAATTGACTTCTAATTTGAAGCAAAATAGAGATTTTAAACTGAATTCAGTGCTAAAAAAGAGCTTATTTACGCTTTAGGTAACTCAATGAATTGTAAACTTAAGTGCATCTTTAAAAAGTACATCAATAATTATTCACACAAGCATGACATTCAAAAAATGAACATCAAAAACTTATATGAAAGCGCTAAAATGATAACCTATTAATGTTCGATTTTTTTTATATAAGCTACCTGTTCCAGATTGCTATCATGGAAAAATGTAATCTATATACATTGCTCTTTTCAAAAAGTGATGGTAGAATTTGTCCCTTGAGTTGGTAACAATATCGAAAATTGTGGGTCCTGCTCAAGGCCTAGAAGTGTGTATTTGAAACAAAAAATTCATACTGTCACTATAAACTCAGAAATAAATATTTGCTGTTTTAAAGGTTGTACATCAGGATTTTTCAAGAAACATCTTAAATTATAAAAATGTTCCAGTTCATGATAAAACATTTAAATCAATCAAAATATGATGTTAGGACCATTTTGTTAATGTCTTAACTTTGAAATCACCATATAGCTAGAATGAAATGGGACGTAAAATGCTGAAAATAACCCTTCTGCGTCACCTAGGATAGCACGTATTACTGTGCAGAATCAATTTCTTTGCAAATAAGGGATAATTTTTTGGCTCATTCATTATGTTTAGGCTATTAGAATAGCAAATATCATTATTTGTCAATTTTAAGTCAGACTCCTAGAACCCCATGAAAAGCCTTTAACAAATGTTAGGGACAAAAGTCAAAATGCAATCATCAATTAAGGTAACATGTTGAAGTTTGACGGAGTTATGGCCCTTTGATTTTTTTACTTTAAATTTCTTGTCGGCGCTACTCCTCCTAAACGGCTTGTTGGATTTCTACAAAATTGTGCAGGAAGCCTCAGTATGACGGCTAGTTGTGCAAAGCGCGTTATATCAATGAAATCTTGGGCAAGTTTGAAAAGCAGCTAGATCTTTTATGGCCATTGCTTTGTTGAAAAATGCTATATTGTAAAATCTGTAGTTACTTCATTTGTTATCTGATCGTTATATCATATTTGTTTAGAACGTATAACCCATCCCATCCCATCCCATTTTTATGAAATTTCATTTATGGAACAAATTAAAAAATACCCATGCCAGACTAGACAACCCTTGATATAAGAGCCGTATTAGCCACTAGAGCGTCCGCAGGGCCTCTTGTTTTTAATAGAATGGCATTTTGTTTTTAAACAAATGCACTTAAATTTCATCTGCAAACTCCATTGTTTAAAATGTTTACAAACTTTCATTTAAGCATTTTTAAGTACCGCCCCCGTTAGGCGAGACATGATTTCTTGTTATTATAATAATCTATGATTAAATTCTGAAAAAATGCATACATTCTGAAAATGTTAACTTTTTTATTATTATAATCGCTACATGCAGTAGTGTTATTATAATACTCAGCGCCTTTATTATAATGATAGCCACATTATTATAACACCCGCATGTAGAGGATCTGTACATGAACTTCATGTAGTCAACCTGAAAGAGAAAAACATATTTTTGTCATCCAGAAAAAAGGAAAAACAACGTGGAACACCCCGGTGGCACGTGTTGATTTTAATAAATAAAATCGTAGGGAGGTTGTTATTATTTTTGACAGATTATAATAATAATGTATACATGTGTGGGTTTTAATTTTTTTTAGTGTGGTGATGATTATAAAAAATGTTAACATTTTTCGGAATGTATATATTTTCAGAGAATGTATACATTTTTTCAGAGAGCTAAAGATTAATGATAACACTTACGAAATCGTAGAAATGTGGTGATTATAATAATTCAGTTAAACATATAGTAAAATTTTTTTTTTATAATCACAGGGTCACCATAGATGTGGTCCAATGCACACCAAAAATTGGGTGGACTAATCAAATGTCATCATCGTGATTTATTTTTCGGTTTTATTATTTTTTTTCATGGCGTTTTACGCCATTTATCAACAGATCAATTAGGTTATGTATGGTGGCCAGTTTAATTGGTGGAGGAAGACCTCAGATATTTAAAACGAACTCTGATACAAAATACCCCGCAATTCTGTCAAAGATACGCAATTTCATCTAATGGGATTCAATTTCGGTACAGTCCGGCTCTATCACGCGTTCTGTTCTGTCACACATGTATTCATAAAACATCAAAGACCACATATCTTTACGATTACATTGTTCGGAATGTAATGACTCAAAGAGACGCGCGGGAATGGTTACCGTCCATGTTATCGAGGTATAGACAGGCGATGTGTACCAGGTCATATACCACCATTGCATTTCCCATAGGCCTCCATTACAGCCTTTTGACCTACAACCCCTATTCCTATATCGGAACGGATGATAAAACCTAACTTTTTTAAAGAACTATCTTAGAGACACTCAAAAATGACCAGCAAATTGGGCGCATTGTATTGCTTTCAGCTTCTAATATTGCACTGAAGGTGGGCACCACCAGAATGGCAGGGAAGAAATTTTACTTTTTGCAAATATATTCTCAGTACAATTGTACCCATAAAAATGCAAATTTCAGTCAAAATATCCTAAATGAACATGTTTTATGTTGGACATATATTTTCTGGATGTTTTATGGGGATTTGTTATGATTTGGATAATTTAATCCAATCAGAATCTACCTTACAATCTGACTATATGCCCTAATAGACCTATACTTTTTTCAACCAATCAGAAGCCCCAAATCAATAGTGGTATGTGACCAGCAGTAGTGTATGAGATGAGATTTCGTGCGCAATTGGATAAAGATAGTTGCTTGTGCGATAACCATTACTGACCAAACCTATTAAATATTATATGAAGACTATAAAGGCCATGTCACAACATATATGTATAGTTTTTAAATATATATAAATCCAGGAAAGATATTTCTGGGTGTTGCAAGAGAGATAAAGTATAAAATTAACTGTTTACAGACCGCACAGCAAAACGATGGAACAATAGATGAAATAGCTACATAAACAATATATAACTTAAACAATGTATCAAAGAAATTATTTGAAATTTCTAAATGACATTACCTTATTTGTATCCGCACACCTGTTAAAAATGGGTCTTCTTTTTCAGGCAATGCGTCGATTCATCAGTGAGGCTGTAGTTAGGATTCGTGAAAAACATGGTTACTAAAGTTTGGTGAACAAGTTCACCATGCTAAAAACACAAATCCAAGTACCGAAGGTACTGAGAGCATGGTGAAGTATGATTTGTGCATCCATAGGTTTCTTTCCAATCACGCATGACATGAATGGACTGAAAATGTGTCAACTCTTCTTAATAATAATACCATCATTGCATGGAATACTACATCAATGCATTGTTTAATGTATCTGGAAGTAAGGCGATTAAAACAAGATAAGGAAAGGTATATACAGGAATAAAAAAGGAATGATTGGTTTCTTATGAAAATTAATCTCCGAAACGCTTCATCATATCTGAATCATATCTTCACACGTGTTAAAGTGTATGAAAAAACATCACCTGTAATGACCTGTCAAAGTTAGAGTAATTAGAAATGAATATAGCGTCAAAACAGTACAGTAATACGTGCTATCCTAGGTGACGCACCAGGGTTAATTTCAGCACATTACATGCGAGCTATATGGTGTTCTGAAACTTTAGACATTAACAAAATGGTTCTAGCTTCACATTTTGATAGATAGTGTTTTATATCGTGAACTGGAACACATTTTTAATTTAAGATGTTTCTAGTAAAATCCTGATGTACCAATTGGGCATGAATTAAACAAACCCCGCTCGCTTCAGGGGGAGAGGGGTGGGGGGATAATGTTCTGGGACTGCCGCTCTCCCTCTCGACTGAGCTAACAATCCTCTACAGGTTTTGATGAACTATAATGGACCAGAGCGTCCGAATAGACCCGAAGTCTAAAAATAGTCACTCGGGATCAAATGACGTCATATATACCCAGTCAGATCTTGTTGATTTGCATTCGGTCTCGCCGACACGATTGGCACAAGTTTTACTACCGAATCTTCAAAGCTAGGGAGAAGAATATTACATAGCGTACTACAAAGCGTACTACAAAGTAAGCTAAAAATCGTATTCCGGAGAATCGGCAGCAACAACTTTTTACAACGGATAGTAGCTGATGCGATAACCATTACTGATCAATCCTATACTTAGCAAAAATAAAAAGTATCCACTTGGTTTTCCTGCAAAATCTGAGACAGTGAGAAAGAACTAACACTTGTAGCACACTTTTCTTTTTCTTTTTTGTTAATTTCATTTTCACACCTATGTTTTTAAACTTCGATTTATTTTTTAATTATTCGATATATCTCGATGAAATTTTGCGTGAACATCCAACAAAGATGTTATTAAAGGAAAATCATGCTACAATTGTTAGTTCTTTCTTATAGTCTTAGATTTTGCAGGAAAACTATGTGGATACTTTTATTTTTGCTGAGTATATTAAATATTATATGAAGACTATAAAGGCCATGTATATTTCTTAAATATATAAATCCAAGAAAGATGGAAGACATGCGTTTGATGGTGTTGCAAGAGAAATATATTATAAAATTAACTGGTTACAAATCTCAATACACTATCTTAGGAGAACAATACAGCGTATGAATACGCAAGATCACGTGATGATGATGATTGATCTATTAATAGAACCACAGACATATTAATAATTATTAGGTCTTTATTTTCCTCCAAGATGTAGGAGAGCATAAATAGCATACAACACAAATTCAAAAGTTAGCATAGACGAAAGTAGTGTAACTGAATATTTTTCTATCAGGCTCAATTAGTATGAGTAAAGAGTTTTAATAATACTATTTATAAACAAACGATATATATTGATATGTATTATATGCATGACTCTTGTCGAAACGAAACACAAGATGACAAACTGGTACAATATACTCCGTTTAAATTAGTATAACATATTACATAAGTGATTATGCATCAATCATATAAACAATAATATTGAGATTTAAAACAAAGTCTGGAGCACTATTGAAAGTGTGAACATTACATTTTCTATTGATTAGTTCTTAAAATCTCAATTATTTATATATCTATATTTATCTATAGAAAAAACATAAATAACAGTCCCAACATGCAACACGACATCCAAACAACGTCAGTTGCCTGTTGGCTTTAACAAAAAGCTTAACCATAATTGCATGACCCTTGTCGAAACGAAACACAAGGTAACAACTACCATACAGTAAAACAGGTACCATGATACCTTGTAAAGACGATATTACAAGAGGTTTGAAAAGAGTTCATTGTTTTCAGTATAATAGTTTATGAAGCCATCAAGTAAGTCACACATTTGATCATAGCTGCCTTTAGAAATAAATTCAATAAACTAATCTAATACATCAATTCCTACATTTTCTAAAATAGCTGACCATAACTTATTTCTGTAATCGTTTCTAAATGACATTACCTTATTTGTATCCGCACTAGAAAAGAAGAATCACCTGTTAAAATATGGGTCTTCTTTTACTGTGCTGCCATTTTACTGCAACCACACAGTTATATTCAGATATGCAAATTAAATATTATCAAAAGCAATGTAATCTCCAAAGTCAATAGTAGTGTGCTTGACAATTGCAATTACCTAGGCTAACTTACCTGTATTATTATGTCATGATAATGTAAACCTTCAGGAAACTTTGTGTATTAAATTGTCACCCCATTATGGTCATTGAAAATTGATGTTGAGACTGTGTTCATGTACAATATTTGTGAAGTTTTAAGTGATTGGTATACAAATTAAAAAAATGGATTTTTAGCTGCCCTAGATAAGATACTATTTAATTTGCTTCTCTGAATATTACTGCGAGGATGCAGGCATTTTTTCAATTTAAAATAAGTTCTAAATATTTGCATTTTTTCTATTTATTACTTTCTCTATGAATGCTATATATAAAATAAATAATGAAAGTTCTTGATTTAATGCCCTAACTTGTGCTTAAAATGCATATTGCATCGAAATGGTTTTCATTGTCACAGATTGATATCACCTTCAAATTGCTGAAGTCCCTTCAATCGACTGTTTATGTCTAGCGGAGAGAATCTCTGCGGGAAGTCCACACATAAAAAAGTCACCCGTATGCACGTCATATGCGTTTCGATTGAGGAGACGTATTATTTTTGTAATAAAATAATACCGATTAAAACTAAATTGTTTTCATGCATTATTTAATTCAGCTATTAGATACGTTACATGTCAATAAGATTTCTTGATAAAAAGAAGTTAACATTATGCGCATACCATTAATGCGCATGGGACCAAAAGTTTCGCTACGTCCGAATAGAGACGACCGATCTCCACGCAGAGTAGGTCAGTGGCCGGGCAATATTGTTTGACTAAATTGACGAAAGTGGCAAACGAACGGTAGTGATGATCGATAATTTGAATACCACAAGTCGCAGTGCAAATGGGGCCATTTTATATCTTAAATATCGATACTTTTCTTAGTAGTTAAATATGTTTAAACATTCTGTTAGTATTCTATTCAAAACAAGTTCCCTAACCGTAAACGACATTGTGTTGCGGAAATCGGATAAAGCAGGCTGATATATAACGTATACTAATTCTATCCAGGCGACGAGCTCCGTCGGATGTTACCTTGGATTGCCAAGGTATGGGGACTTATATAATTGAAAAAAAAGCTCCTAGCATCAACCTCCGTGTCATCGACTCTAGCTCCGGCTCAGTGACTCTACCTTTTGCCGAAAATTGGCTATAAATCTGTTGTTTTTCGTTTTCTGATAAACCAGTTTAGTACCGAGTATTGATTACATGAAAGGCTTTTCATCTCCACTAAGACTTTCATAAATAAATAAGAATATGCACCGAAAAAGTGCGATTTGTCGAAGAAAACACACACGTTCCACTCTTATAAAAGACATGAAGACAAGGCGTGAAATTAAACAATAGTTTGTAATATTTTTGTAACTTAGACCCAATTGAACACATGTAATTGGAATAGCATGTCCCAATTTTTGAAATAAATCGTTGCATTAATGATATTATGAAAAACAACGAGCTAAACTCACCTTTATTTTTTCATTTAAATCCGTTACCTCGGAAGTGTCATTGACTCATTGTACTAGAGTGGTCGGGTAAGTATAAAAAGGGCAATAACTCTAATTTGAATGATGACAGAGTTACGGTTCTTGAGTTTCCGCCATCAAGAATCGTCCATTTAGATACTCTTCATCCTTCTGAAGCCTTTTCAGACTTAATTTCACTGAGTAATCCCCAACACCAAAGGACGCCACCCCACCCAATTTAGTATTCCATAGTCATTCAAGAACTTTCTTCAAAACACTCAAGTCATTTAATTTTTCTTCTGTTATATCCATACCAAAACTTCGCATCTCTGGCCTCCTTGATGCATCTTTAACGGCAAGTCTGCAAGACGCTTCTAAAAACATTATTGATCGTAAAGTCCATTAGAGATGTTTAGAAATAATTAAAAGATCGCCACATTGGCTGTACATTGCTGAACGCCATTATAAACAAGAGGGCCACGATGGCCCTATATCGCTCACCTGATACTGGCCCATTATTGAACTTCCGGCCGGGGATTGAACCCACGGTCTCCCGCATGCAAGGCTCTACCACGGTGTGAGGACAATTGTATGCTGTGCTGATATTTGCGTGTTCCTTTTGCCATCTCGGAAAATGCTTATATTTGTGTGTTCCTTTTGCCATCTCGGAAAATAGTTGGATTTTTATCTTTATTAATATATTGTATGTATATACATTTAATGACTCATTAATAGTTTTTTGTTACAGGAACATGTTTTACAATATGAATATCAGTGAAATGCTAACATTATATAAATATAAAACAATGTCAGACATGTATTACATTATTTTCTATTAAATTAAACAAGTGGAGTTTTACCGAGAACCAACACAAAAGGGTCATCTGGCACTGAAATAAAAAAAAATACACCAATATCACTCTCCATTTATATTGAGATGAAACAGATGTGCAGAGTTGCTGCAAATTCAGACTGTTAATCACTATGATTTGTTATAAATATTTTATCCTAATAGACAAATAACCAAGTGACATGTTTTTAGAATGGGCACTGACCATACCTAAACCTTACAAATAACAATGATTGCATTTAGCTAACAGTGATGAAATTGCATCTTTAACCATTCTTATTCAATGAATTGCAAGATAAAACTTATGTTGTGGGTGGTATAAAGTTCAGCAATCCATTTGCATCTACTTTTCTAGTTCATTGCATTTCAGTTATATCACTTAGTAGTATACAAATGTACATTTTAATGAAACAACTCTTGGGAACATGTCGCTCTTATTTACAAGTATGAACCATATTCAATGAAAGTTGTATACTGTATTCTCTCTAGCTTATTTCATTTTGTAACACTTGTATAGTGAAACAACTTTTGGGAACAAGTCACTCTTATTTACGTATGAACCATATTCAATGACTATTTTGTAACAACAAATTGTATCTGAAAATCACTGTCATTTTTATGATACTGTATGCACTATATTCAAAGTACACTAATCTTTAATCTCAATACCACACAATTATTATTTGAGTACCAGTTTTGAAATTGTTTTTTCTGAACAAATGTATTTAGTAATTGTACAATCTTGATGTCAAAAAATGTAACAGAGGATATATTGCCCGTATATCAATATATTGTATACAAGTTAATGTTCTTATGATAAACAGAAAACTATCCTCTATTTACATCAAAATACTATCGTTGAATGGATCTAGAACCTTTTCATCCCCAGAACAGCAGAGTTACTGCAAATTTTGACTGTTCACTTCAATTTGATGACACACAGGAGAAACAGTGATTTTATTCATGGAGGAGAAATGTTGCAATCACACAATTTGATGACACACAGGAGAAACAATGATTTTATTCATGGAGGAGAAATGTTGCAATCACTTAACATTAAATACAGTACTGAACTGGCTCAATTTTTCAAAGAGGAACTTCAGCATTCATGAATTTCTTGTTACAACGTGTACTGTGATTAAAACGTCTACAACATCGTTGTGTCCTTTCTCTAACTAACTGCACTTTTTTTTTTTTACAAAACATCTTGGGATTTCTTTGGAATATATATGGAATTAAGAGTGCAGTATATGCAATATATAGCGGAAATACGCATCCTGCATTTCTTTTTCCTTTCAGTATATATAACTATACTGTATAAAGCTCTAAGTGAGTTACGAGGTTCGAGGCCCAAACTCGGGTAGCCTCCCGCCTGATAGCCTAGCGATTGAATGTCACGCGTTGCCGGGACCTTTGCCGACGACTGCCCACTAGTCCTGTTGTGTCACCCAATCTGTATGTAAGCCGGCCGAAGGTGTTCAACGCTATATCCTTCTATATATTGCCGGGACCTTTGCCGACGACTGCCCACTAGTCCTGTTGTGTCACCCAATCTGTATGTAAGTCGGCCGAAGGTCGTTCAACGCTATATCCTTCTATATAACTGTATATAGCTCTATATGCCATGTTCGAGACTCGAACTCGGGTAGCCTTTCCTCTAATATGGACTAGCGACCGAGTGCCACATTTACTGAGGACCTTTGCCGACGGCTGGCCACCGGTCCCGTTGTGTCGCAAAATCTGTGGGTCGGCCCAGTGGCTGTACGCAGAGGGTCGCTCAACGCTATTTCTCTATTTATAACGTATACTCGATATGCCGGTGACGTGGTAAAGTCCAAGTCGCCAATTGGTACACGTAAATGTTCCAGAATGTACGCATAATGGGCTTTCAGAAAAATAGGGTGTACAAAATTCCCCCTGGGATAAGGGTTACTCCTACTAGCTTACCGTATATTTTCCTATTGTACCGATATTATATATTTTTCTAGATTTTAACACGATATCCCCAATCGATTGCAGAAATAAGTGATTTTAGTCCTTTTTTCCAACATATTTCAGCAGATATTTATATATGATGCAAGGAAACACTTGAATATGGATGCTGTGCAACATTATATTACTTCAATTTGATAAGTAATTCAAGATTCCGTCGATTTTTGACAATAATACACATTTTTCGCCTAAAAATTAAGGCATTTTCAAGCATCATACGGTTCGGGACTTTTTTCTACTTAATTATTACTATCCAAAAATATTACAATGTGCTCTTATTCAATTGTATTAAATGTGTTTCTATATTTTACCCCAATACCCCAATGAATTACAGAAATCAGTGATTTTTTCTCATTTTGTCCATTTTGTAGATAAAGGACTACTAGAGATTCTGTAAAAAAAGTGGTTGAATATTCACAGGACTTTTGGAAATATTGGTGAAAAACTGTTTTTGGACACACTTTTCTACATATTTCTACCTGGATTTCACCTGGATCTTACCTGGATTTATGTGAGCTGGTTTTTTTGAGACCACCCCAAACAGTTGCACAGCTTTTCTGGGCAGTTAAGGGATTAGTAACAATAGGATTATAATGTCTACAACAAGTAGAGCCTCAGGCACAAAGACTGGATCAAAGCACAGTCAGCCAACAGTGAAAAGACCTCACACTGAGGTAGCAAACTGCAGTGCTGAGGAATTTCAGTTAATGACTCAGCAAATGGATACCCTTAATGAGAACATGACTGAAGTAAGGGATCAGCTCAAACATCTGCTGAAAAAAGAAGACACTGAACACTTGATAACAGCAACTTTTTCAAAAATTGTGTCACAATTTGAAAAAACAATAACTGAAAAAATGGAATTAATCCTGAAAGACAAAACATCTGAGCTATCGGATAAGATCATGGCTCTTGAGTTTGAAAATAGCCAGTTAAAAGTCAAATGTGATAGCTATCAGGATAAAGTAAAAACAATGAAGGAAGATATTAACACCAGTATGACATTGGCCCGTGACGCAATGAAAAAAGCGAATTACAATGAACAATTCTCAAGAAAAAACAATTTTAAAATTATGGGCGTGAGAGAAGAATCGCACGAAACTGAAGAATTGTTGCAGACAAAAGTATTTGACATCTTAAGTAGCCAAAATATAACGTTGACACCACACAAAGTCATGGCTATACATCGAATTCCAGGCAAGGCGGGGCAGGCTAAACCAGTTCTCATGAAACTGATAAACAACAATGCCAAGGCAGTAGTCATGAGAAAGCGCAAACCATTGAAGGAGGCAGGATACCGACTGGTGGACGATGTAACCAAGCTTAATACTGAACTGACGCCACACCAGGACATCGAGAGCGCGTGGTTCTTCAATGGGTCCGTGTTTGGGAAGACAAAGGCAGGCAGACGTCATAAGTTTGACATTTATGACAACATTAACTCTGTAATCACAGAACCTATGGAATAAAACTGGTGTCTGTTCTTACCCGACATTTTTTTTCTGCTATTTCTTTTTTTTCTTCTTCCTTTAGGTTGTGTTTACCAGGAAAGCAAAGATAAACTTGGATAATGGTTTTAGATATAATCGTAAATACTGTGTATTTTTATACTGTTTTTGTTTTTTCTTGGACAATGCGATGTGGATTAATGCGGCATATATGTGGGACTATGGACAAATTGTGAAATACCTTTTAAGATACTTTTAGAGACATAAATTTTACCGGTGAATCAGATTGACAATTGCCTTAAAACCATAAACTTGTGGCAACCTTTATATATTTTTTTTTTTCTCATATATTTTCATTGTGTGGACGGGACGGATAAATGATACTTCCTATTATCATATTTTTGGTTAGTACAGTGTAGGGCCTGTTACGGCTTATAACACCGGTTGTTGTTGTTTTTTGCTTTTACATACATAGATATGGGTTCATTCGCTAAAAATATACCTAATTAATTAATTTTGAAATATTATAACTTATTTTTGACATATTATGATATGCTATAATGATATACGGAAAGACCAAATTATATTCTACAAGTCTTTTTATTTTCCGGATACCCATTTTTGTTCCATCTATTTTGTCTTAAACAATTTAGAACCAGTAACTTGGAACTATATAAAAGCCCTTTTTATAGTAAGATTGCAAAGGAAAGTTGTTTTGACAAATTTCAGTTGTTGTTTCTTATAAAACCTTCACTTATTTTTTTTTTTACAAACAAGCACTTGTTCCCCACCCACCCCACACCCCCAACCCCATCCCCCTCTTGCAGCATGCATATTGTTAACTGGCCAGTTCAGGATATGTTCTTATTGATATGGCAGTCATGGTTATCTCCCTTCCCACTTATGTATTATGAATGATATAAAAATATTATCGCTAAATTGCCGTTGCTTAAATGGTAATCAAAAACGAGTTACTGCCTACAGGATACTCATTTTACAGAAGATCAACAGAAGTTTATATATTCACAATGGAATAATAGCAATTGTTATTTTAGTTTTGCCAAATCAAATTCCAGAGGAGTAGCAATTTTATTTAGTATAAAGTGCATAATGAACTAAAAGATGAAGACGGTAATTTTTTAGCCCTAGATATAACACTCGAATCAAAACGTTTTACACTAGTTTCATTATATGGACCAAATACGGACCAACCTGATTTTTATGAAAATATTTTTAAAATAGTTGAACATATTGGGAACGATACTTATCTGATATGTGGGGACTTTAATCTTGTTCAGAACCCCCAGTTGGACTATAACAATTACAAAACAACTAATAATAAAAAGGCTAGAGATATTCTTTTACAAATTATGAAGGAAAAACAGACCCATATAGAGAAAATAACCCACAGATAAAGAGATTCACATGGCGACGTACAAAACCCTTGCAACAAGCTCGATTAGATTTTTTTCTTGTCACGGAAGATCTATTACCTCATATTCGAAAAACTGAAATTGAAACAAGCTATAAATCCGATCATTCAATTGTGGGTCTTAGCCTTAATCTTAACAATATAGAGCATGGAAATTTAATAACTCTTTACTTACTGACATTGATTATTTAAATATGATAAATGCAAAAATTGAGGAAATAAAAAAACAATATTCTGTACTTCTGTAGTTACAAGAAAAAAACAAGAGACAAAAGAGACATAAATAATTTGGAAAATTCACTAAGTGATCAGAATATAGAAGAATTAGATAATTTAAAGACAGAGTTAAGTAATATAAGGAAAGAGAAGTTCAAAGGAAATATGTTAAGAGCTAGGGCAAAATGGGTGGAAGATGGGTAAAAACCTACAAACTTCTTCTGCAGTTTAGAAAAAAACAACTTTTTAAATAAAACTGTGTCCAATATTGAAAAGGAAAATGGCGAAAAAATATATAAACAAGAAGAAATTTTAATAGAAACACAAATATATTATCAAAAATTATACTTAAACAATGATAGTAATCTCGAGGATATCAACTTGATAGAGGAACTAAATACAGTAAACACTCCAACATTATCCTGTGTAGAATCTGAAAATTTAGAAGGTAAAATCACATTTACAGAGGCATCAGAAACATTAAGAAATATGGTAAATGACCGTAGTCCTGGGAGTGATGGATATTCGGCAATTTTTTTTAAAGTCTTCTGGAAAAAAATAGGACATTTTGTGGTAAGATCAATAAATTGTGGCTCTGATAGTGGCCTAATGTCAATAACACAAAGACAAGGCATTATAACCTGCATCCCTAAAGAAAATAAGCCTCGACAATTCCTAAAAAATTGGCGCCCTATTACTTTATTAAATACTGTATATAAAATAGCATCAGGCTCTATAGCAAAACGAATTAAATCAGTACTAAGTAAATTAATTGATAATGACCAAACTGGATTTATAAAAGGGAGATACATGGGAGAAAATACAAGATTACTTTATGATATAATGCAATTGGTAGAAGAAAAGAGTATACCAGGACTCATCCTTCTGGTTGATTTTGAAAAAGCCTTCGACACCTTATCTTGGAACTTTATCTCAAAGGCTTTACAATTTTTCAAATTTGGTCCATCAATACAAAATTGGATAAAAACTTTTTATAACGACGCACAATCTATGGTACAACAAAATGGTTTTTTATCTTCACCCCTCAATATTGGCCTCGGTTGCCGTCAAGGCGATCCCTTATCACCTTATATTTTTATCCTCTGTACACAAATATTGACAATAAAATTAAAAAATAATATAAAAATAAAAGGTATAAAAATAGGAAATACAGAGTACAAACTGTCTCAATTTGCTGATGATTCGATACTACTGGACGGATCCGATACATCGTTAAACCAAACATTAAATGAATTAGAGCAATTTACCAAATATTCTGGGCTGAACGTTAATTTTGATAAAACTGAAGTTATTTGGATAGGTTCAATGAAATTTAGTACAAAGTCGATAAAAACAAAATGGAAACTTTCATGGGGTACAACCTCTTTTAAATTATTAGGTTTAAACTTCCATATTGACCTTGAAAAAATGATGTATTTGAATTATAAGCAAAAGGTTAAAAAGCTAAAGAAATCGATAATACACTGGAAAAAACGTCAGTTAACACCACTGGGAAGAATTACTGTTATTAAAACATTGTTAATACCAGCTTTTAACCACCTTTTCATATCCCTTCCTAACCCAGATATTAATACTGTAAAAGAGATTAACAATGTACTATATGATTTCCTGTGGCAAGGACATTCACAAATTAAAAGTACAGTTATTGTCAAACAGTACTCAGAGGGAGGATTAAATATGGTAAATCTTCAATCCTTTATAACAGGACTTAAAATAACATGGATTAGAAGAATGATAATAAGTGATGGTACTTGGCAAAACCTATGTGACTGCTATTTTGATAAAATTAAACTGTATTCATGTGGGAAACATTATCCAGAAAAAATAGCATCATCAATTAAAAACAACTTTTGGAAAGATGTTTTAAATCATATGTTGAAATGATAAATAAATGTAACATAAACTCATTTGAAGATTTTTTTAAAATGCCGCTTTTCTATAACCACAACATTTTATTAGGCAAGCAAAGTGTTTTTATGGCATCCTGGTTTAACAAGGGAATACGGTATGTTAACGATATAGTGAATGATAATGGAAAGTTGCTTTCAATTGATGATTTTAAAGAAAAATTCAATATTAAAGTAAATTTCCTGCATCACTAAGGTATTTGTATTGCAATTAAAAATTATCAGAATAAAAATGTCAACATGGAAGTGAAAACAACAAAATGTATTGCCCCATTTACACCAATATATTTAAGTTATATTACAAAACATTGCAAAGGAGCAAGTCATTTTTACAAAATCTTAAATTATAACTCAGACAAACCAACCAGCCAAAAAAAATGGAATGACATTTATAATATGAATGAAAATGAATGGAAATTGTCTACAGTTTACCATTTGAAACAACAAAAGACACATATCTACAATGGCTTCAAACAAGAATACTGCATATAATCTTGGCAACAAATTCTTACCTAACAAAAATAAAGATAAAAAACAATGCTCTATGCACCTTCTGTAACAGAGAAACTGAAACCATTGTACATATCTTCTGGGAATGTCAAGAAACACAAAATATAATCTTTGAAATCAACAAATTACTAAGAATAAAACATGTACATATAGACTTGAATGAAACAACTTTGATTTTTGGTGTCAAAAACGTTCAGTCCTTCGGAAAAAAACATCTTAATACTGGAATTAAAGCGATATATATACAGAAGCAGATGTCTAGGAAAAAAATTATCATTTGATAACTTACAGAAAAGCTTAACATTTATGTATGAAATTAATCAAAAAAATAGCTCTTAAGAACAACGAACTGAACATGTTTGAGGAACACTGGTCAATGGTCAAATATTTTTGTATTATTTAAATCACAGAGAGGATAATGCAAATTATGGAGATTTTTACTTGAGAACTGTTCATACTTCAAAAAATTGTTAACCTCATATTTTTACCTGGTCAAACTTTACACATGCGTGCAACCCCCCCCCCCCCCCCCCCCACCCCATTGATAATTTTTTTTCTCTATATTAGAGACATATAACAAACCAAAATAATTAATGTGATTTATTATGTTCTTTTTAAATATAAAGTAAACTAGATAAGGTAGATTTCAACATATTATAAGACAGTAACCTGTTGTTTTGTTTACCTATTGAATGAAAGTATTTGTCTGGAATGAGTGTGTTGAAAAATAGGTATATATTTTATTTGTAAAGTGTGCGGTGGGATGGTTCCCCGACCTACAACACACTCATGGACGGGGAAAATAAATGGGCTTACCATTATTGGTAGCTGAAAAAAAAAAGAAAAAAAAAAAAAAAAAAGTAAAAAAATATATAGGTCACCAGGCTTCTAAGGATTTTTTATTAAAAAATCTTTAAATTACACCCATTTTGGAGTTATTTTGACATTTTCAGTGTAAAATACTGTACACACAATATTGACATGGAGATCGAAAATAAAATTAGCTCAGTATCTACTTTTATATACACTCAAGAGATATAAAAACGCAACACGGGAATTTCCGCTATATATTGTATATACTGCACACTTAATTGCACATAATATTCCAAAGAAATCCCAAGATGTTTTGTAAAAAAAAAGTTGCAGTTAATTAGAGAAAGGACACAACTGTTGTAGACGTTTTAATCACACTACACCTTGTAACAAGAACTTCATAAATGTTGAAATTGCTCTTTGAAAAACTGAGCTAGATTACTGTATTTAACGTAACTAGTTTGCAAAATGTTGCATCCTAAGTTTGCTC